>CM060667.1:1396879-1411879 GCA_030686955.1 Odontamblyopus rebecca
GTGGGTGTGTGAGTGTTTGTGAGTGTGTGTGGGGGTGTGTGCGTGTGTGTGTGTGTGTGTGAGTGTGTGTGTGTGTGAGAGTGTGTGAGAGTGTGAGTGTGTGAGGGTGTGTGAGGGTGTGTGAGAGTGTGTGAGTGTGTGAGGGTGTGTGAGGGTGTGTGAGAGTGTGTGAGAGTGTGTGAGAGTGTGTGAGTGTGTGTGAGTGTGTGTGAGTGTGTGTGGGTGTGTGAGAGTGTGTGAGGGTGTGTGAGAGTGTGTGAGGGTGTGTGAGGGTGTGTGAGAGTGTGTGAGAGTGTGTGAGGGTGTGTGAGAGTGTGTGAGAGTGTGTGAGAGTGTGTGAGAGTGTGTGAGTGTGTGAGGGTGTGAGAGTGTGTGAGGGTGTGTGAGAGTGTGTGAGTGTGTGTGAGGGTGTGTGAGAGTGTGTGAGAGTGTGTGAGGGTGTGTGAGAGTGTGTGAGAGTGTGTGAGTGTGTGTGAGTGTGTGTGAGTGTGTGTGGGTGTGTGAGAGTGTGTGAGTGTGTGTGAGAGTGTGTGAGAGTGTGAGAGTGTGAGTGTGTGAGGGTGTGTGAGGGTGTGTGAGAGTGTGTGAGTGTGTGAGGGTGTGTGAGGGTGTGTGAGAGTGTGTGAGAGTGTGTGAGTGTGTGAGGGTGTGTGAGGGTGTGTGAGGGTGTGTGAGAGTGTGTGAGAGTGTGTGAGAGTGTGTGAGGGTGTGTGAGAGTTTGTGAGAGTTTGTGAGAGTGTGTGAGAGTGTGTGAGGGTGTGTGAGAGTGTGTGAGAGTGTGTGAGGGTGTGTGAGGGTGTGTGAGAGTGTGTGAGAGTGGTGTGTGTGTTGTACTGATGTCTCTCTCTGTGTGTGTGCAGCCGTCTCTGTCGGTGCTCTACATGCTTTCTGATGGAGCGACTCATGAGGCCGTCCACCTGCTGTGCCGGATGCTCGTGTTCGACCCGGTCAGTCTCACTTTATTATTATTATTATTATTTTTATTATTATTATTATTATTATTATTATTATTATTATTCAGGTGCGTCTCGGGTGCATCATAGGTGCGTCTCGGGTGCGTCTCGGGTGCGTCACAGGTGCGTCTCGGGTGCGTCTCGGGTGCGTCTCGGGTGCGTCACAGGTGCGTCTCGGGTGCGTCACAGGTGCGTCTCGGGTGCATCATAGGTGCATCATAGGTGCGTCTCGGGTGCGTCTCGGGTGCATCATAGGTGCGTCTCGGGTGCGTCTCGGGTGCATCATAGGTGCGTCTCGGGTGCATCATAGGTGCGTCTCGGGTGCGTCTCGGGTGCGTCTCGGGTGCGTCACAGGTGCGTCTCGGGTGCATCATAGGTGCATCATAGGTGCGTCTCGGGTGCGTCACAGGTGCGTCTCGGGTGCATCATAGGTGCATCATAGGTGCGTCTCGGGTGCATCATAGGTGCGTCTCGGGTGCGTCTCGGGTGCGTCTCGGGTGCATCATAGGTGCGTCTCGGGTGCATCATAGGTGCGTCTCGGGTGCGTCTCGGGTGCGTCACAGGTGCGTCTCGGGTGCGTCACAGGTGCGTCTCGGGTGCATCATAGGTGCATCATAGGTGCGTCTCGGGTGCGTCACAGGTGCGTCTCGGGTGCATCATAGGTGCATCATAGGTGCGTCTCGGGTGCATCATAGGTGCGTCTCGGGTGCGTCTCGGGTGCATCATAGGTGCGTCACGGGTGCGTCTCGGGTGCGTCTCGGGTGCGTCTCGGGTGCGTCACAGGTGCGTCTCGGGTGCATCATAGGTGCGTCTCGGGTGCGTCACAGGTGCGTCTCGGGTGCGTCTCAGGTGCGTCTCGGGTGCATCATAGGTGCGTCTCGGGTGCGTCACAGGTGCGTCTCAGGTGCGTCTCGGGTGCGTCACAGGTGCGTCACAGGTTTGTCACAGGTGCGTCACAGGTGTGTCACAGGTGCATCTCGGGTGCGTCACAGGTGTGTCTCAGGTGCATCTCGGGTGCGTCACAGGTGCGTCACAGGTGCATCTCGGGTGCGTCACAGGTGTGTCACAGGTGTGTCTCAAGTGCGTCACAGGTGTGTCACAGGTGCGTCACAGGTGCATCTCGGGTGCGTCACAGGTGTGTCTCAGGTGCGTCACAGGTGTGTCACAGGTGCATCTCGGGTGCGTCTCGGGTGCGTCACAGGTGTGTCACAGGTGTGTCTCAAGTGCGTCTCGGGTGCGTCACAGGTGTGTCACAGGTGCGTCACAGGTGTGTCACAGGTGCATCTCCGGTGTGTCACAGGTGTGACTCAGGTGCATCTCGGGTGTGTCTCAGGTGTGTCACAGGTGTGTCTCAGGTGTGTCTCAGGTGTGTCACAGGTGTGTCTCAGGTGCGTCACAGGTGCGTCACAGGTGCGTCACAGGTGCGTCACAGGTGTGTCACAGGTGCGTCACAGGTGTGTCACAGGTGCATCTCGGGTGTGTCACAGGTGTGACTCAGGTGCATCTCGGGTGTGTCACAGGTGTGTCTCAGGTGTGTCACAGGTGTGTCTCAGGTGTGTCACAGGTGTGTCACAGGTGTGTCTCAGGTGTGTCACAGGTGTGTCACAGGTGTGTCACAGGTGCATCTCGGGTGTGTCACAGGTGTGTCACAGGTGTGTCACAGGTGTGTCTCAGGTGTGTCACAGGTGTGTCACAGGTGTGTCACAGGTGTGTCACAGGTGCGTCACAGGTGTGTCACAGGTGTGTCTCAGGTGTGTCACAGGTGTGTCACAGGTGCGTCACAGGTGTGTCACAGGTGTGTCACAGGTGTGTCACAGGTGTGTCACAGGTGTCTCTCCCTCTCGGTGTGTTCAGGCGAAGCGTATCTCTGGCTCGGATGCCCTGTCTCACCCGTACCTGGACGAGGGGCGTTTGCGGTACCACACCTGCATGTGCCAGTGCTGCTACTCGGTGCCCAGCGGCCGCGTTTACACCCGAGACTTTGAGCCTGTGGCAGAGCGTCCGTTCAGCCACAGCTACGAGAACAGCCTCCTGTCTGTGTGGCAGGGCAAAGGTGAGCCAGATGCCCTCCCAGACCCTCCCTCGTGTGTCAGATGCCCTCCCCGTGCGTCAGATGCCCTCCCGTTGGTGCTAAAGGTGTGTGTTTGTGTTTTTGCTCAGAGTTGATCCATCGCTTCATCACAGAGCATCAGCAGGGGAAGAGAGTCCCTCTGTGCATCAACCCTCAGAGCGCCGCCTTCAAGACCTTCATCAGGTACTTCAGATGCCCTGCCTGTGTGTCAGATGCCCTCCCCGTGTGTCAGATGCCCTCCCCGTGTGTCAGATGCCCTCCCCGTGTGCCAGATGCCCTGCCTGTGTGTCAGATGCCCTCCCCGTGTGCCAGATGCCCTGCCTGTGTGTCAGATGCCCTCCCGTGTGTCAGATGCCCTCCCCGTGTGTCAGATGCCCTCCCCGTGTGTCGGATGCCCTCCCCTGTGTCAGATGCCCTCCCCGTGTGTCGGATGCCCTCCCGTGTGTCGGATGCCCTCCCCGTGTGTCAGATGCCCTCCCCGTGTGTCAGATGCCCTCCCGTGTGTCAGATGCCCTCCCCGTGTGTCAGATGCCCTCCCCGTGTGTCGGATGCCCTCCCCTGTGTCAGATGCCCTCCCCGTGTGTCGGATGCCCTCCCGTGTGTCGGATGCCCTCCCCGTGTGTCAGATGCCCTCCCCCTGTGTCAGATGCCCTCCCCGTGTGTCAGATGCCCTCCCCCTGTGTCAGATGCCCTCCCCGTGTGTCAGATGCCCTCCCCGTGTGTCAGATGCCCTCCCTGTGGTAAACCCTCCCTCTGTTGCAGGTCGACGGCGTGGCATTCGTCGAAAGTCTCTCGTAAGGAGGAGAGATGAGCTCTGCTGCTGAGGATCTGAGTCCGGACCAGAACCAAGACCAGGACCAGGATCACAACCAGTCCCATGGGTCCACTGCAGGTCCCTGTACAGACCCTCCCAAACCCACAGACCCGCCGGACCCTGGAGCCCGGAACAGACCAGGTTTAGTCCTGGTTTAGTCCTGGTCCTGGTTTATAACTGCTTTTAGACCGGGTTTAGTCCTGGTCTTTCCATGGTTCTGGTTTATATCTGGGTTTAGACCTGATTTAATCCGGCCCCAGACCCCTTTAAGACCTGGTTTAGCCCCACTTTAGACCTGGTTTAAACCTGGTTTTGTCCAGAGCCAGACAGAGGATAGTCCAGACCAGGATTTGGTTCAGACGAAGTTTAGACCTGGTCTGGTCCTGGTCCTGGTCCTGGTCCCGGTCCTGGTCTGGACTCCTGGTGCTGTTGTACAGAAGTTGCTGCTCGTTTAAAGTCTTGGTACAGACCTCGTTGACGTTTTCGCTGTAAAAATATTTTAAGGAGTTTCTGTTTTTTGGGTAGAGTTTAGTTTTGACGTCATTCCAGTTTTGTGCAATACTCCGGAAAAGCTCCGCCTCCGAAACCCCAACACCCCAAAACCTCCGAGCTGACCTCACAAAGTGGATGAGGCGCCAGTGAATCCTCTTCAAAAGTGTCGCACCAAAGCCGTTTCTTTAACTCCACTCTTGTCTGTAAAGAGGGGGGTTCTGTTCCTGCTCTGAAGGGGGAGGGACTTAGCACAGGGAGCAGACGGAGAATCTTCTGTGGGCGAATAAAACGTTTTCAAACCCGAAAATGAACCCGGAGCTCTAAATATGTGACGTTACAGTGAACCCCCCTCTTTAACCTCCAATGGGAACCTGCTGAAGTCGCCTCAAACTCCAACCCACAAAAACTGTGTCCACAGTTTGTCCAGTTTGTGCTGCAGAAAGTTCAGTTTGTGATTCTGGTTCTTCAGATATTCAGTTTTATTTTGGTCGATGACGTCGTCCAGAACCTCAGAATGTGAAACAGCCTCACAGTTTTTGTGGGTTTGGGTTTGAGGCGACTTCAGGCAGGTTCGGCTGTGCCATATTTCCACGTTTTACTGCCATGAACGGTCCCGTGGCTTTGGTGCGGAATCGGCCGCTCGACGCTTCAGGACCCGGACGTTTGCCAAGGTTTTTCCTCCACTCGGATCTCACTGTGTCCGACCTTCAGAATCCTGTTTGATAGAAGTCCACATGTAGCAGCCTCACGCTTCCTGCTTCGTTCCCTGTTTTTTCAGACATTTCACTGAATTTTGTTGAATTTTGTCGTGTTTTGTTGAGTTTCGTTGTGTTTTTCACGTGTTTGGAGACTGCAGAGAGAAACAGGCCAAAACCACAGACCCCGGAGACAGGAGCGAGACTGAAACTGTGTCAGAGATTAAAGGGAGTTTAGACCTGGTTTAGTCCTGGTTTAGACCTGGGTTAGACCTGGGTTAGACCTGGGTTAGACCTGGTTTAGACCTGGGTTAGTCCTGGTTTAGACCTGGGTTAGACCTGGGTTAGACCTGGGTTAGACCTGGTTTAGACCTGGTTTAGACCTGGGTTAGACCTGATTTAGACCTGGGTTAGACCTGGGTTAGACCTGGGTTAGACCTGGTTTAGACCTGGGTTAGACCTGATTTAGACCTGGTTTAGACCTGGGTTAGACCTGGTTTAGACCTGGGTTAGACCTGATTTAGACCTGGTTTAGACCTGGGTTAGACCTAGTTTAGACCTGGTTTCATACTGGGTTAATCCTTGTGAAAACCTGGTTTAGTCCTGGTCCAGATCTGGTGTAGTACCGGACTACTGGACTAGTCCCAGGTCTAGTCCCAGGTCTAGTCCCAGGTCTAGTCCCAGGTCTAGTCCCAGGTCTAGTCCCAGGTATAGTCCCTGGTCTGGTCCCTGGTCTAGTCCCTGCTCCCTCTGTAGACCTGGTCCTGGTCTCAGGTCTGGTCCCAGGTCTAGTCCCTGCTCCCTCTGTAGACCTGGTCCTGGTCCTGGTCCTGGTCCTGGTCCTGGTCTTGTTCAGTGTTAGTTTTATTTATTGAGTGAGAGAAAAGTGCGTTTGTCTTTGGACTTTTTGTGTTTTTAGAAAAATCCGTTTTATTTCCTGTTTTGTTTTGGACCGTTTTTACCTCGAGGTTTTACTGAGGTCTGGACTCAAACGCCAAAAACACAGAAAACAGCTTTTAGAAAACGGAGAAAACGTTTCACTTTCCACTGCGTCTCACGGAGCAAAAGACAAATGTCCAGAGTTGTTCTCATATCTGCAGCTCTGCTCAGACTCTGACTCTGCTCAGACTCTGCTCAGACTCAGACTCTGCTCAGGCTCTGCTCAGACTCTGCTCAGACTCAGACTCTGCTCAGACTCTGCTCAGACTCAGACTCTGCTCAGACTCTGCTCAGACTCAGACTCTGCTCAGACTCAGACTCTGCTCAGACTCAGACTCTGCTCAGACTCGGCTCAGACTCTGCTCAGACTCAGACTCTGCTCAGACTCAGACTCTGCTCAGGCTCTGCTCAGACTCGGCTCAGACTCTGCTCAGACTCTGCTCAGACTCTGCTCAGACTCTGCTCAGACTCTGCTCAGACTCTGCTCAGACTCTGCTCAGACTCTGCTCAGACTCTGCTCAGACTCAGACTCTGCTCAGACTCTGCTCAGACTCAGACTCTGCTCAGACTCAGACTCTGCTCAGACTCAGACTCTGCTCAGACTCAGACTCTGCTCAGACTCTGCTCAGACTCGGCTCAGACTCTGCTCAGACTCTGCACAGACTCTGCTCAGACTCTGCTCAGACTCAGACTCTGCTCAGACTCTGCTCAGACTCTGCTCAGACTCTGCTCAGACTCTGCTCAGACTCAGACTCTGCTCAGACTCTGCTCAGACTCTGCTCAGACTCTGCTCAGACTCAGACTCTGCTCAGACTCTGCTCAGACTCTGCTCAGACTCAGACTCTGCTCAGACTCTGCTCAGACTCAGACTCTGCTCAGACTCTGCTCAGACTCAGACTCTGCTCAGACTCTGCTCAGACTCTGCTCAGACTCTGCTCAGACTCTGCTCAGACTCTGCTCAGACTCTGCTCAGACTCTGCTCAGACTCTGCTCAGACTCTGCTCAGACTCTGCTCAGACTCTGCTCAGACTCAGACTCTGCTCAGACTCTGCACAGACTCTGCTCAGACTCTGCTCAGACTCTGTTTCTGTGGACTGAAGGAAAAGTCCTGTTCATCATCAGCACTTTTGTCTGTTCAAGTCTAAAATCCACTGTAAGAATATTTCCAGAACAAAAGAAATAACGCAAAATATATTGAAAAAAGAGGTAAATATGAAAGAAAAAAGCTGCATCCGGAAAAGAAGATGAGAATTAGACTGAAAAAAGAAGCATGTTTGAAAAAAGAAGAATTGTGTTTTAATTCAGAACTTTGATCTGTGGAGGTTTAAAGCACTTCTGGAGTCCCACCTGATGATGTCACAGGGTGGAACAGAGGGAAATATTTGGATGTTTCAGACGCAGGACTCGTGTTTTTAGTGCTTTTACTGTTGGGGGCGTGACTTGAGTCCAGACCTCCAGGGGGCGCTGTGTAAATGTGCATGTGGTTTAACGCGTTTCCACGGAGACGGAGCCAGGCGGCCATTTTGAATCCGTGGGAACAGGTTTAGGACCGCCCCCGATCCTGGTTTAGGCCCGGTCCAGACCCGGTCCAGACCCCGGTCCCGGTCTGTGGTCCGGTCCAGGTCCAGGTCCGGTCCAGGTCCGGTCCAGGACCGGTCCAGGTCCGGTCCAGGTCTGGTCCAGGTCCGGTCCAGGTCCGGGGCTCTTGCTGTGTTGTCCTTTGGGTCCAGTTGTGTTGGACTTTTGAGATACTTGAATTTCTTAAACTGTTTAAACTTTAGACAAAAGTAGAAACTGAAATAAACACTGGACTGAGAAACTGTGAGCCTCATCTGTGAAGAGACCTGATATAGTCCTGGTTTAGTCCTGGTTTAGTCCTGGTTTAGTCCTGGTTTAGTCCTGGTTTAGTCCTGGTTTAGACCTGGTTTAGACCTGGTTTAGACCTGGTTTAGTCCTGGTTTAGACCTGGTTTAGACCTGGTTTAGTCCTGGTTTAGTCCTGGTTTAGACCTGGTTTAGACCTGGTTTAGACCTGGTTTAGTCCTGGTTTAGTCCTGGTTTAGTCCTGGTTTAGTCCTGGTTTAGACCTGGTTTAGTCCTGGTTTAGTCCTGGTTTAGACCTGGTTTAGACCTGGTTTAGACCTGGTTTAGTCCTGGTTTAGTCCTGGTTTAGTCCTGGTTTAGACCTGGTTTAGTCCTGGTTTAGTCCTGGTTTAGTCCTGGTTTAGTCCTGGTTTAGACCTGGTTTAGTCCTGGTTTAGACCTGGTTTAGTCCTGGTTTAGACCTGGTTTAGACCTGGTTTAGTCCTGGTTTAGACCTGGTTTAGACCTGGTTTAGACCTGGTTCAGTTCTGTGACAGGTGGCTAAGCTCCGCCCCTTTATCCTTCTTATGCAAATGAGCTGTTCAGATTTGTGTCTCGTGGATTTAAACTGAACCACAGACGAATCCGCCTCAAACCTGCAAAATGTTTCGGATTTTCCTTTTTAAAAATATTTCTTCTTTTAGTTTAAATAATCAGATTTTCACCTTCAGGATTTGAACCTTTTCAGATGGACTTTGTTCCTTTGGGTTTTTAGTTTCATTTTGGAAATATTTTTGTATTTTTTCATCATGTTTTGGTTCAGACTCGGATCCTGAAATTCTCCTCGTTCCTTTCAAAGTTTTTGGTTATTTTTCCCGTGAGATTTTCTCCTCAGACCTGAGGCCCGAGGTGAGACTGACATGAGTCTACAGCCAGAACTTAGACCTGATATAGTCCTGGTTTAGACCTGGTTTAGACCTGGTATAGTCCTGGTTTAGTCCTGGTTTAGTCCTGGTATAGTCCTGGTTTAGTCCTGGTATAGTCCTGGTTTAGTCCTGGTATAGTCCTGGTTTAGTCCTGGTTTAGTCCTGGTTTAGTCCTGGTATAGTCCTGGTTTAGTCCTGGTATAGTCCTGGTTTAGTCCTGGTTTAGTCCTGGTATAGTCCTGGTTTAGTCCTGGTTTAGTCCTGGTTTAGTCCTGGTATAGTCCTGGTTTAGTCCTGGTATAGTCCTGGTTTAGTCCTGGTTTAGACCTGGTATAGTCCTGGTTTAGTCCTGGTTTAGTCCTGGTTTAGACCTGGTTTAGACCTGGTTTAGTCCTGGTATAGTCCTGGTATAGTCCTGGTATAGTCCTGGTTTAGTCCTGGTTTAGTCCTGGTTTAGTCCTGGTATAGTCCTGGTATAGTCCTGGTTTAGACCTGGTTCAGTCCTGGTATAGTCCTGGTTTAGACCTGGTTCAGTCCTGGTTCAGTCCTGGTTTAGTCCTGGTTTAGTCCTGGTTTAGTCCTGGTATAGTCCTGGTATAGTCCTGGTTTAGTCCTGGTTTAGTCCTGGTATAGTCCTGGTATAGTCCTGGTATAGTCCTGGTTCAGTCCTGGTTCAGTCCTGGTTTAGTCCTGGTTTAGTCCTGGTTTAGTCCTGGTTTAGTTCTTATTACATTATATTTCTGCATTCATATATTCTGCCGGCCGTTGCCGCGGTGACGCCCTCTGAACCTGACGGAGCGCTCTGATTGGACGCTTCACTTCCTGTTCACAGATGAGCGGCTTTAAAGTGTCTGAAAAATCCATTTTTATTCTTTTGTCTCAGGTTCTAGAGTTTCTATGTCTGAGTCATCTAGAGATCTGTCCCCACAGACCTTTTCCCCACAGCCTCAACTTTCAGTTCAGTTTTATTTCTTTAGCCCAGAATCACAACAAGAGTTTCCCCAAAGATCAGAGTGAAGAACATGGAACCATCTGACAGACTCCAGCAGGTTCCTGCTGAGGAAACAAGAACCAAAGATTAAAGATGAACTCTGTCCCGTCTGAAGCTAAAGGCGTTTCTAGAGGAGGTTCAGAACTTGCCCCCATCACTGCACTAGTTCAGAACTTGCCCCCATCACTACACTAGTTCAGAACTTGCCCCCATCACTGCACTAGTTCAGAACTTGCCCCCATCACTGCACTAGTTCAGAACTTGCCCCCATCACTACACTAGTTCAGAACTTGCCCCCATCACTGCGCTAGTTCAGAACTTGCCCCCATCACTACACTAGTTCAGAACTTGCCCCCATCACTGCACTAGTTCAGAACTTGCCCCCATCACTGCACTAGTTCAGAACTTGCCCCCATCACTACACTAGTTCAGAACTTGCCCCCATCACTGCACTAGTTCAGAACTTGCCCCCATCACTGCACTAGTTCAGAACTTGCCCCCATCACTACACTAGTTCAGAACTTGCCCCCATCACTACACTAGTTCAGAACTTGCCCCCATCACTGCACTAGTTCAGAACTTGCCCCCATCACTGCACTAGTTCAGAACTTGCCCCATCACTGCACTAGTTCAGAACTTGCCCCCATCACTGCACTAGTTCAGAACTTGGCCCCATCACTACACCAGTTCAGAACTTGCCCCCATCACTGCACTAGTTCAGAACTTGCCCCCATCACTACACTAGTTCAGAACTTGCCCCCATCACTGCACTAGTTCAGAACTTGCCCCCATCACTGCACTAGTTCAGAACTTGCCCCCATCACTGCACTAGTTCAGAACTTGCCCCCATCACTGCACTAGTTCAGAACTTGCCCCCATCACTGCACTAGTTCAGAACTTGCCCCCATCACTGCACTAGTTCAGAACTTGCCCCCATCACTGCACTAGTTCAGAACTTACCCCCATCACTACACTAGTTCAGAACTTGCCCCCATCACTGCACTAGTTCAGAACTTGCCCCCATCACTGCACTAGTTCAGAACTTGCCCCCATCACTGCACTAGTTCAGAACTTGCCCCCATCACTGCACTAGTTCAGAACTTACCCCCATCACTACACTAGTTCAGAACTTGCCCCATCACTGCACTAGTTCAGAACTTGCCCCCATCACTGCACTAGTTCAGAACTTGCCCCCATCACTGCACTAGTTCAGAACTTGCCCCCATCACTACACTAGTTCAGAACTTGCCCCCATCACTGCACTAGTTCAGAACTTGCCCCCATCACTACACTAGTTCAGAACTTGCCCCCATCACTGCACTACTTCAGAACTTGCCCCCATCACTGCACTACTTCAGAACTTGCCCCCATCACTGCACTAGTTCAGAACTTGCCCCCATCACTGCACTAGTTCAGAACTTGCCCCCATCACTGCACTAGTTCAGAACTTGCCCCCATCACTGCACTAGTTCAGAACTTGCCCCCATCACTACACTAGTTCAGAACTTGCCCCCATCACTGCACTAGTTCAGAACTTGCCCCCATCACTACACTAGTTCAGAACTTGCCCCCATCACTGCACTAGTTCAGAACTTGCCCCCATCACTGCACTAGTTCAGAACTTGCCCCCATCACTACACTAGTTCAGAACTTGCCCCCATCACTACACTAGTTCAGAACTTGCCCCCATCACTGCACTAGTTCAGAACTTGCCCCCATCACTGCACTAGTTCAGAACTTGCCCCATCACTACACTAGTTCAGAACTTGCCCCCATCACTGCACTAGTTCAGAACTTGCCCCATCACTGCACTAGTTCAGAACTTGCCCCCATCACTGCACTAGTTCAGAACTTGCCCCATCACTGCACTAGTTCAGAACTTGCCCCCATCACTGCACTAGTTCAGAACTTGCCCCCATCACTGCACTAGTTCAGAACTTGCCCCCATCACTACACTAGTTCAGAACTTGCCCCCATCACTGCACTAGTTCAGAACTTGCCCCCATCACTGCACTAGTTCAGAACTTGCCCCCATCACTGCACTAGTTCAGAACTTACCCCCATCACTACACTAGTTCAGAACTTGCCCCCATCACTGCACTAGTTCAGAACTTGCCCCATCACTACACTAGTTCAGAACTTGCCCCATCACTACACTAGTTCAGAACTTGCCCCCATCACTGCACTAGTTCAGAACTTGCCCCCATCACTGCACTAGTTCAGAACTTGCCCCCATCACTGCACTAGTTCAGAACTTACCCCCATCACTACACTAGTTCAGAACTTGCCCCCATCACTGCACTAGTTCAGAACTTACCCCATCACTACACTAGTTCAGAACTTGCCCCCATCACTACACTAGTTCAGAACTTGCCCCCATCACTGCACTAGTTCAGAACTTGCCCCCATCACTACACTAGTTCAGAACTTGCCCCCATCACTGCACTAGTTCAGAACTTGCCCCCATCACTACACTAGTTCAGAACTTGCCCCCATCACTGCACTAGTTCAGAACTTGCCCCCATCACTGCACTAGTTCAGAACTTGCCCCCATCACTGCACTAGTTCAGAACTTACCCCCATCACTACACTAGTTCAGAACTTGCCCCCATCACTGCACTAGTTCAGAACTTACCCCCATCACTACACTAGTTCAGAACTTGCCCCCATCACTGCACTAGTTCAGAACTTACCCCCATCACTACACTAGTTCAGAACTTGCCCCCATCACTACACTAGTTCAGAACTTGCCCCCATCACTGCACTAGTTCAGAACTTGCCCCCATCACTGCACTAGTTCAGAACTTGCCCCCATCACTGCACTAGTTCAGAACTTACCCCATCACTACACTAGTTCAGAACTTGCCCCCATCACTGCACTAGTTCAGAACTTACCCCCATCACTACACTAGTTCAGAACTTGCCCCCATCACTACACTAGTTCAGAACTTGCCCCCATCACTGCACTAGTTCAGAACTTGCCCCCATCACTGCACTAGTTCAGAACTTGCCCCCATCACTGCACTAGTTCAGAACTTACCCCCATCACTACACTAGTTCAGAACTTGCCCCCATCACTACACTAGTTCAGAACTTGCCCCCATCACTGCACTAGTTCAGAACTTGCCCCCATCACTACACTAGTTCAGAACTTGCCCCCATCACTGCACTAGTTCAGAACTTGCCCCCATCACTACACTAGTTCAGAACTTGCCCCCATCACTGCACTAGTTCAGAACTTGCCCCCATCACTGCACTAGTTCAGAACTTGCCCCCATCACTGCACTAGTTCAGAACTTGCCCCCATCACTGCACTAGTTCAGAACTTGCCCCCATCACTGCACTAGTTCAGAACTTGCCCCCATCACTGCACTAGTTCAGAACTTGCCCCCATCACTGCACTAGTTCAGAACTTGCCCCCATCACTGCACTAGTTCAGAACTTGCCCCCATCACTGCACTAGTTTGTTCCTTCACAGACTCACACACAGTCAGATTCTCAGAATTGTCTTCATCTTCAGACGGACAGAGTTCCTCTTAAGGAAACAGCCTCAGTGAAACTGAGCAGCACCAGAGTTCTGCTCCTGGAGGAAACAGAAGGAACTTGTTCAGATTCTACAATAAAAACTCTGTGGATCTGAGCTCAGGTTTGTGCAGCTGAATGAGACTCGTCTCCAGGACCACAGACATTTACACACAGTTCATAAAAACACAAAAACACAAACTGAACCCAGCGACTGAACTGCTGGAGCTCTGAAGGGGGAGCGACTTAGCGCAGGGACTCGTGTTTACGTCAGATGCCCTCCCTGTGTTGCAGATGCAGGCGGAGGCGAGTGCGTTGCTCATGGGCGTCGGTTCTGTGTTTTTTCCTGGAGTTTTGTTTCTCTCCAAACGCCTCATCAAACACTTCCTGGACTGCGGCGAATCAGACGCCGTCATCGCAGCCACACGGTCAGACCCTAGACCTGGTTTAGACCTGGTTTAGTCCTGGTTTAGTCCTGGTTCAGTCCTGGTTTAGTCCTGGTTTAGTCCTGGTTTAGTCCTGGTTTAGTCCTGGTTCAGTCCTGTTTTAGTCCTGGTTTAGTCCTGGTTTAGTCCTGGTTTAGTCCTGGTTCAGTCCTGGTTTAGACCTGGTTTAGTCCTGGTTTAGACCTGGTTTAGTCCTGGTTTAGTCCTGGTTCAGTCCTGGTTTAGTCCTGGTTCAGTCCTGGTTTAGTCCTGGTTTAGTCCTGGTTTAGTCCTGGTTTAGTCCTGGTTCAGTCCTGTTTTAGTCCTGGTTTAGTCCTGGTTTAGTCCTGGTTTAGTCCTGGTTTAGTCCTGGTTCAGTCCTGGTTTAGACCTGGTTTAGTCCTGGTTTAGACCTGGTTTAGTCCTGGTTTAGTCCTGGTTTAGACCTGGTTTAGTCCTGGTTTAGTCCTGGTTTAGTCCTGGTTTAGTCCTGGTTTAGACCTGGTTTAGTCCTGGTTTAGTCCTGGTTTAGTCCTGGTTTAGTCCTGGTTTAGTCCTGGTTTAGTCCTGGTTTAGTCCTGGTCTTTGTGTTGCAGGTTTGTTTCTTCTCTTCAGTCGGTTCTTGCGACCTCTGCTGGACTCGTCATCGTGTCTTCGTGCTCCGACCTCGTCCACGACAGGTGAGGCCCTCGGTAGGGGCCCCGGGTCCGACAGGGCCCCGGGTCCGACAGGGGCCCCGGGTCCGACAGGGGCCCCGGGTCCGACAGGGCCCCGGGTCCGACAGGGGCCCCGGGTCCGACAGGGGCCCTGGTCTGTCTCTGTTGAGGATCTGTGGTATTTGCACGTTCTCTCTGTGTCCTCAGTGTTTGTAAAATCCACCTGATTCTGCCGCGCTGGGGGTGTTCTGCGTGTGTGTCTATGGTGGAATGTTCAGCGGTTTCCATGGAGACACAAACCCCAGAGTGATTTGAAGAGCAGGTTCAGGCTCTGGTCTCACACTCGCCTCGTCTGAAAGGCAAATCAGGGACATTTGTTTATGAAATCGGACTCTGAGCCGATGCTTCTGATGCTTCTGCCTCAGAATCTGGATCTTTGCTTCAAACTCTGAGTTTTACTCTGTTTATCTTGAATTTTAAAAACTTAAAATTTCAAAATTAATTCAAACATGTTTCTTCAAAGTTGAAAAATTGAAAGTGAGAAATTCAGTGGGATTTAAAATTTAAAGTCTGATAGAACAAATTATTTTCTGCACAGGCAGAACGTGCAGATTCCACAGGCAGAATGTGCAGACTCCACAGGTAGAACGTGCAGACTCCACAGGCAGAACGTGCAGACTCCACAGGCAGAACGTGCAGACTCCACAGGTAGAA
>CM060667.1:1414379-1474379 GCA_030686955.1 Odontamblyopus rebecca
CTGCCCCTGATGCCCTCCCTGTGTGTCAGATTGTGTCAGATGCCCTCCCCGTGTGTCAGATTGTGTCAGATGCCCTCCCGTGTGTCAGATTGTGTCAGATGCCCTCCCGTGTGTCAGATTGTGTCAGATGCCCTCCCCGTGTGTCAGATTGTGTCAGATGCCCTCCCGTGTGTCAGATGCCCTCCCCGTGTGTCAGATGCCCTCCCGTGTGTCAGATTGTGTCAGATGCCCTCCCGTGTGTCAGATTGTGTCAGATGCCCTCCCGTGTGTCAGAGTGTGTCAGATGCCCTCCCGTGTGTCAGATTGTGTCAGATGCCCTCCCGTGTGTCAGATTGTGTCAGATGCCCTCCCGTGTGTCAGAGTGTGTCAGATGCCCTCCCGTGTGTCAGAGTGTGTCAGATGCCCTCCCGTGTGTCAGATTGTGTCAGATGCCCTCCCGTGTGTCAGATGCCCTCCCGTGTGTCAGATTGTGTCAGATGCCCTCCCGTGTGTCAGATTGTGTCAGATGCCCTCCCGTGTGTCAGATTGTGTCAGATGCCCTCCCGTGTGTCAGAGTGTGTCAGATGCCCTCCCGTGTGTCAGATTGTGTCAGATGCCCTCCCGTGTGTCAGATTGTGTCAGATGCCCTCCCGTGTGTCAGATTGTGTCAGATGCCCTCCCGTGTGTCAGATTGTGTCAGATGCCCTCCCGTGTGTCAGATTGACTCTTGTTTGTTGTTTTTCAGTTTAATCGTCAGGATTCAGTTTTGTACAAAATAAACGGGCTCCTGACGCTCGGCTCCTTCTTCCTCTGCAGAGTCCTGCTCTTCCCCTACGTGTACTACAGCTACAGCCGGTACTACAAGTACTACGAGTACTACTACTGTACTTATACTACAGCTACAGCCGGTACTACAAGTACTACGAGTACTACTACTGTACTTATACTACAGCTACAGCCGGTACTACAAGTACTACGAGTACTACTACTGTACTTATACTACAGCTACAGCCGGTACTATAAGTACTACAAATACTACTACTGTACTTATACTACAGCTACAGCCGGTACTACAAGTACTACAAATACTACTACTGTACTTATACTACAGCTACAGCCGGTACTACAAGTACTACAAATACTACTACTGTACTTATACTACAGCTACAGCCGGTACTACAAGTACTACGAGTACTACTACTGTACTTATACTACAGCTACAGCCGGTACTACAAGTACTACAAATACTACTACTGTACTTATACTACAGCTACAGCCGGTACTACAAGTACTACAAATACTACTACTGTACTTATACTACAGCTACAGCCGGTACTACAAGTACTACGAGTACTACTACTGTACTTATACTACAGCTACAGCCGGTACTACAAGTACTACAAATACTACTACTGTACTTATACTACAGCTACAGCCGGTACTACAAGTACTACGAGTACTACTACTGTACTTATACTACAGCTACAGCCGGTACTACAAGTACTACGAGTACTACTACTGTACTTATACTACAGCTACAGCCGGTACTACAAGTACTACAAATACTACTACTGTACTTATACACAGCTACAGCCGGTACTACAAGTACTACGAGTACTACTACTGTGCTTTATACTACAGCTACAGCCGGTGCACTACAAGTACTACTGATACTACTACTGTACTTATACTACAGCTACAGCCGGTACTACAAGTACTACGAGTACTACTACTGTACTTATACTACAGCTACAGCCGGTACTACAAGTACTACGAGTACTACTACTGTACTTATACTACAGCTACAGCCGGTACTATAAGTACTACAAATACTACTACTGTACTTATACTACAGCTACAGCCGGTACTACAAGTACTACAAATACTACTACTGTACTTATACTACAGCTACAGCCGGTACTACAAGTACTACGAGTACTACTACTGTACTTATACTACAGCTACAGCCGGTACTACAAGTACTACAAATACTACTACTGTACTTATACTACAGCTACAGCCGGTACTACAAGTACTACGAGTACTACTACTGTACTTATACTACAGCTACAGCCGGTACTACAAGTACTACGAGTACTACTACTGTACTTGTACTACAGCTACAGCCGGTACTACAAGTACAAGTACTACTACTACTGTACTTATACTACAGCTACAGCCGGTACTACTAGTACTACTAATACTACTACTGTACTTATACTACAGCTACAGCCGGTACTACAAGTACTACTACTACTACTGTACTTATACTACAGCTACAGCCGGTACTACAAGTACTACGAGTACTACTACTGTACTTATACTACAGCTACAGCCGGTACTACAAGTACTACGAGTACTACTACTGTACTTATACTACAGCTACAGCCGGTACTACAAGTACTACTAATACTAATAATGTACTTATACTACAGCTACAGCCGGTACTACAAGTACTACGAGTACTACTACTGTACTTATACTACAGCTACAGCCGGTACTACAAGTACTACGAGTACTACTACTGTACTTATACTACAGCTACAGCCGGTACTACAAGTACTACAAATACTACTACTGCGAGTACTACTACTACTACTACTACACTTATACTACAGCTACAGCCGGTACTACGAGTACTACTACTACTACTACTACTACACTTATACTACAGCTACAGCCGGTACTACAAGTACTACTACTACTACTACTACTACTACTACTACTACTACTGTACTTATACTACAGCTACAGCCGGTACTACAAGTACTACTACTACTACTACTACTACTACTGTACTTATACTACAGCTACAGCCGGTACTACAAGTACTACGAGTACTACTACTGTACTTATACTACAGCTACAGCCAGTACTACAAGTACTACGAGTACTACTACTGTACTTATACTACAGCTACAGCCGGTACTATAAGTACTACAAATACTACTACTGTACTTATACTACAGCTACAGCCGGTACTACAAGTACTACAAATACTACTACTGTACTTATACTACAGCTACAGCCGGTACTACAAGTACTACGAGTACTACTACTGTACTTATACTACAGCTACAGCCGGTACTACAAGTACTACAAATACTACTACTGTACTTATACTACAGCTACAGCCGGTACTACAAGTACTACGAGTACTACTACTGTACTTATACTACAGCTACAGCCGGTACTACAAGTACTACGAGTACTACTACTGTACTTATACTACAGCTACAGCCGGTACTACAAGTACTACTACTACTGTACTTATACTACAGCTACAGCCGGTACTACAAGTACTACTACTACTGTACTTATACTACAGCTACAGCCGGTACTACAAGTACTACTACTACTGTACTTATACTACAGCTACAGCCGGTACTACAAGTACTACGAGTACTACTACTGTACTTATACTACAGCTACAGCCGGTACTACAAGTACTACGAGTACTACTACTGTACTTATACTACAGCTACAGCCGGTACTACAAGTACTACGAGTACTACTACTGTACTTATACTACAGCTACAGCCGGTACTACAAGTACTACAAATACTACTACTGCGAGTACTACTACTACTACTACTACACTTATACTACAGCTACAGCCGGTACTACGAGTACTACTACTACTACTACACTTATACTACAGCTACAGCCGGTACTACAAGTACTACTACTACTACTACTACTACTACTACTACTACTACTGTACTTATACTACAGCTACAGCCGGTACTACAAGTACTACTACTACTACTACTACTACTACTGTACTTATACTACAGCTACAGCCGGTACTACAAGTACTACGAGTACTACTACTGTACTTATACTACAGCTACAGCCAGTACTACAAGTACTACGAGTACTACTACTGTACTTATACTACAGCTACAGCCGGTACTACAAGTACTACGAGTACTACTACTGTACTTATACTACAGCTACAGCCGGTACTACAAGTACTACAAATACTACTACT
This sequence comes from Odontamblyopus rebecca, assembly GCA_030686955.1. NCBI lineage: Eukaryota > Metazoa > Chordata > Actinopteri > Gobiiformes > Gobiidae > Odontamblyopus > Odontamblyopus rebecca. The sequence goes on from CM060667.1 coordinate 1,418,353, forward strand.
GCGAGTACTACTACTACTACTACTACACTTATACTACAGCTACAGCCGGTACTACAAGTACTACTACTACTACTACTACTACTACTACTACTACTACTGTACTTATACTACAGCTACAGCCGGTACTACAAGTACTACTACTACTACTACTACTACTACTACTACTACTACTACTGTACTTATACTACAGCTACAGCCGGTACTACAAGTACTACTACTACTACTACTACTACTACTACTACTGTACTTATACTACAGCTACAGCCGGTACTACAAGTACTACGAGTACTACTACTGTACTTATACTACAGCTACAGCCGGTACTACAAGTACTACGAGTACTACTACTGTACTTATACTACAGCTACAGCCGGTACTACAAGTACTACAAATACTACTACTGCGAGTACTACTACTACTACTACTACACTTATACTACAGCTACAGCCGGTACTACGAGTACTACTACTACTACTACTACTACACTTATACTACAGCTACAGCCGGTACTACAAGTACTACTACTACTACTACTACTACTACTACTACTACTACTGTACTTATACTACAGCTACAGCCGGTACTACAAGTACTACTACTACTACTACTACTACTACTACTACTACTGTACTTATACTACAGCTACAGCCGGTACTACAAGTACTACGAGTACTACTACTGTACTTATACTACAGCTACAGCCAGTACTACAAGTACTACGAGTACTACGAGTACTACAAATACTACAGATACTACAAGTACTACAGTACTACAAATACTACAGATACTACAAGTACTACAGATACTACAAATACTACAGATACTACAGATACTACAGATACTACAGATACTACAAATACTGCAAATACTACTACTGCGAGTACTACGACTACTACTACTGTACTTATACTACAGCTACAGCCGGTACTACAAGTACTACGAGTACTACTACTGTACTTATACTACAGCTACAGCCAGTACTACAAGTACTACGAGTACTACTACTGTACTTATACTACAGCTACAGCCGGTACTACAAGTACTACGAGTACTACTACTGTACTTATACTACAGCTACAGCCGGTACTACAAGTACTACGAGTACTACTACTGTACTTATACTACAGCTACAGTCGGTACTACAAGTACTACAAATACTACTACTGCGAGTACTACTACTACTACTGTACTTATACTACAGCTACAGTCGGTACTACAAGTACTACAAATACTACTACTGCGAGTACTACTACTACTACTGTACTTATACTACAGCTACAGCCGGTACTACAAGTACTACGAGTACTACAAATACTACTACTGTACTTATACTACAGCTACAGCTGGTACTACAAGTACTACAAGTACTACAAATACTACTACTGTACTTATACTACAGCTACAGCCGGTACTACAAGTACTACAAGTACTACTACTACGAGTACTACTACTACTACTACTGTACTTATACTACAGCTACAGCCGGTACTACAAGTACTACAAGTACTACAAGTACTACGAGTACTACGAGTACTACTACTGTATCTATACTACAGCTACAGTCGGTACTACAAGTACTACGAGTACTACTAATGTACTTATACTACAGCTACAGTCGGTACTACAAGTACTACGAGTACTACTACTGTACTTATACTACAGCTACAGTCGGTACTACAAGTACTACAAATACTACTACTGCGAGTACTACTACTACTACTACACTTATACTACAGCTACAGCCGGTACTACAAGTACTACAAGTACTACTACTACTACTACACTTATACTACAGCTACAGCCGGTACTACAAGTACTACAAGTACTACTACTGCGAGTACTACTACTACTACTACTGTACTTATACTACAGCTACAGCCGGTACTACAAGTACTACAAGTACTACTACTACGAGTACTACTACTACTACTACTGTACTTATACTACAGCTACAGCCGGTACTACAAGTACTACGAGTACTACAAATACTACTACTGTACTTATACTACAGCTACAGCCGGTACTACAAGTACTACGAGTACTACGAGTACTACAAATACTACAGATACTACAAGTACTACGAGTACTACAAATACTACAGATACTACAAGTACTACAGATACTACAAATACTACAGATACTACAGATACTACAGATACTACAGATACTACAAATACTACAAATACTACTACTGCGAGTACTACTACTACTACTACTGTACTTATACTACAGCTACAGCCGGTACTACAAGTATTCTGAGTACTCCAAGTACTCCATATACTACTGTATATCCAGTATATTTGTGGCTCAGACCTCAGCAGCCTCACAGGGCCTCAGTCACACTGTGGTTCTGTCCTGAGGCACTTCACCCACACCGCCCAGTGTGAAGGTGGAGTGTGTGAGTGATGGTGGAGGTGGGAGGGGCTGATGGGGCAGGAGCCTCACCTCCGTCAGTCTGCCCCAGGGCAGCTGTGGCTGCAGCAGCACCACCGGGTCTGAGTGAATGAATAAAACTGTAAAGTGTCTTTGAGTGTCCAGAAAAGCATAAACCTGATGCATTATTATTATTATTCCTACAGTATTTATACTGTTCTGTTTTCTTCCTCTCAGGTTCTCGGGGGAGCCGCTGCTCTCTGTGCTCTCTGCCGCCCCCTGGCAGTGTAACGTGGGCGCGGCGCTGCTCTGGCCCCTGCAGCTGCACTGGTTCAGACTCCTGTGCCGGGCCGCGGGGCGCTCTCTGACCAGCGGGGGGCGCTCTCTGACCAGCGGGGGGCGCTCTCTGACCAGCGGGGGGCGCTCTCTGACCAGCGGGGGGCGCTCTCTGACCAGCAGGGGGCGCTCTCTGACCAGCAGGGGGCGCTCTCTGACCAGCGGGGGGCGCTCTCTGACCAGCAGGGGGCGCTCTCTGACCAGCGGGGGGCGCTCTCTGACCACAAACACAGGTGAGACCATACTCCGTATATCTGAGTGGACTAAGCTAACCCGTTAGCCGCTAACCCGTTAGGCGCTAACCCGTTAGCCGCTAACTCGCTAGCCGCCGCGTGCCAAACAGGAAGTGCTCCAGGAGGCTCTTGGGGCTCCTTCACATTAGGATCTTGTCGTCCCTCTGTCTGTACCTGCTGCTCTGAGCCTCGTCATTCTGGACTTAAACTGTTCGTCTGAAGCCGCCACACAGGATCCTGAACTTTTCATTTCTCTGTTTTGTTCCTGAATCAAGATCTGAACATAAATAACGGACCAATCAGACGCCTTCATTCCCCCTGGTCCCTCCCTCTAGCGTTAGCAACAGGTTTGATTGACAGCTCGTTTCGTTGCTAAGTAAGTTCCCTTCCCGCTTTCCCCGAGTGACGATTTCTGAAATAAAATGACAAAATATCTCAAACAGTCACAATATCTAATGTGACTAGAATCTGAACGAGCAGAATTTAACGAGCAGAAAGTAAAGAGAATTTGGTTAAATTGTGACTCTATTGTTGTTCGTACGGAACAGAACAAACAACATAAATCAGTGACTTAAACTCTTTAAAGCTCAAAGTTTCTTCTTCTTGTGCAGAATCAGGTAAATCCAGTGTCCTGCAGGTGCAGAGTATCACATCCATAGTCCGTATATATGATGCATCAGCTCTGCCAGGAGGAGGCGCCACATTTAACCTCCTCACTCATGATTGGCTCTTGTGTTGCTATGATACTCGCGGGAGGATTTCCAAATATGGACCTGGCTCCAGATTCGCTCCTGTAACCGTGGCAACAGGAGCCTCATGTGACACTGTGGAGACGTCACTCACTCAGACACTCAGATAAACGCTCTATGGCTGAGACACATTCTGCTCACCTGCGCCTCCATCTCTAACCCTGCTCTACTCAGATGTTCCGTAGTGGGGCTTTAAACCTCTCCTTTAAACTGTTCCTTGCTCCATGTTTCTTCACTCTGACCTTCTGAAGTCGTTTTTCGAATGATTCATGTTTGAGGAATCTTTAATCTCTTATTTTCAAGACTCACGCTTTGTTGTGATGACATTTACAGTTTAGTCCTGGTTTAGTCCTGGTTTAGTTCAGGTTTAGTCCTGGTTTAATCCTGGTTTAGTCCTGGTTTAATCCTGGTTTAATCCTGGTTTAGTCCTGGTTTAGACCTGGTTTAATCCTGGTTTAGTCCTGGTTTAGTCCTGGTTTAATCCTGGGTTAGTCCTGGTTTAGTCCTGGTTTAGTCCTGGTTTAATCCTGGTTTAGTCCTGGTTTAGACCTGGTTTAATCCTGGTTTAGTCCTGGTTTAGTCCTGGTTTAGACCTGGTTTAGTCCTGGTTTAGTCCTGGTTTAGTCCTGGTTTAATCCTGGTTTAGTCCTGGTTTAGACCTGGTTTAGTCCAGGTTTAATCCTGGTTTAGTCCTGGTTTAGACCTGGTTTAATCCTGGTTTAGTCCTGGTTTAGTCCTGGTTTAGACCTGGTTTAGTCCTGGTTTAGTCCTGGTTTAATACGGGTTTAGTCCTGGTTTAGTCCTGGTTTAGTCCTGGTTTAGACCTGGTTTAGTCCTGGTTTAGTCCTGGTTTAGTCCTGGTTTAGTCCTGGTTTAGTCCTGGTTTAATCCTGGTTTAGTCCTGGTTTAGTCCTGGTTTAATCCTGGTTTAGTCCTGGTTTAGTCCTGGTTTAGACCTGGTTTAGTCCTGGTTTAGTCCTGGTTTAGACCTGGTTTAATCCTGGTTTAGTCCTGGTTTAGTCCTGGTTTAGACCTGGTTTAATCCTGGTTTAATCCTGGTTTAGTCCTGGTTTAGTCCTGGTTTAGTCCTGGTTTAGACCTGGTTTAGTCCTGGTTTAGTCCTGGTTTAGTCCTGGTTTAATCCTGGTTTAGTCTTGGTTTAGTCCTGGTTTAGCCCTGGTTTAGTCCTGGTTTAGTCCTGGTTTAATCCTGGTTTAGTCCTGGTTTAATCCTGGTTTAGTCCTGGTTTAGTCCTGGTTTAGTCCAGGTTTAGTCCTGGTTTAATCCTGGTTTAGTCCTGGTTTAGTCCTGGTTTAGACCTGGTTTAATACGGGTTTAGTCCTGGTTTAGTCCTGGTTTAGTCCTGGTTTAGTCCTGGTTTAGACCTGGTTTAATCCTGGTTTAGTCCTGGTTTAGTCCTGGTTTCGACCTGGTTTAGTCCTGGTTTAGTCCTGGTTTAGACCTGGTTTAATCCTGGTTTAGTCCTGGTTTAGTCCTGGTTTAGACCTGGTTTAATACGGGTTTAATCCTTTTTTAGTCCTGGTTTAGTCCTGGTTTAGTCCTGGTTTAGTCCTGGTTTAGTCCTGGTTTAATCCTGGTTTAGTCCTGGTTTAGTCCTGGTTTAATCCCGGTTTAGTCCTGGTTTAGTCCTGGTTTAGACCTGGTTTAGTCCTGGTTTAGTCCTGGTTTAGACCTGGTTTAATCCTGGTTTAGTCCTGGTTTAGTCCTGGTTTAGACCTGGTTTAATCCTGGTTTAGTCCTTGTTTGCTCCTAGTGTAGTCCTGGTTTAGTCCTGGTTTAGTCCTGGTTTGGTCTTGGTTTAGTCCTGGTTTGGTCTTGGTTTAGACCTGGTTTGGTCTTGGTTTAGTCCTGGTTTGGTCTTGGTTTAGTCCTGGTTTGGTCTTGGTTTAGACCTGGTTTGGTCTTGGTTTAGTCCTGGTTTGGTCTTGGTTTAGTCCTGGTTTGGTCTTGGTTTGGTCTTGGTTTAGTCCTGTTTTAGTCCTGGTTTAGTCCTGGTTTAGACCTGGTTTAATCCTGGTTTAGTCCTGGTTTAGTCCTGGTTTAATACGGGTTTAATCCTGGTTTAGTCCTGGTTTAGTCCTGGTTTAGACCTGGTTTAGTCCTGGTTTAGTCCTGGTTTAGTCCTGGTTTAATCCTGGTTTAGTCCTGGTTTAGTCCTGGTTTAGACCTGGTTTAGTCCTGGTTTAGTCCTGGTTTAGACCTGGTTTAATCCTGGTTTAGTCCTGGTTTAGTCCTGGTTTAGTCCTGGTTTAGTCCTGGTTTAGACCTGGTTTAGTCCTGGTTTAGTCCTGGTTTAATCCTGGTTTAGTCCTGGTTTAGTCCTGGTTTAATCCTGGTTTAGTCCTGGTTTAGTCCTGGTTTAGACCTGGTTTAATACGGGTTTAGTCCTGGTTTAGTCCTGGTTTAATCCTGGTTTAGTCCTGGTTTAGACCTGGTTTAATCCTGGTTTAGTCCTGGTTTAGTCCTGGTTTAGTCCTGGTTTAGTCCTGGTTTAGTCCTGGTTTAATCCTGGTTTAGTCCTGGTTTAGTCCTGGTTTAATCCTGGTTTAGTCCTGGTTTAGTCCTGGTTTAGACCTGGTTTAGTCCTGGTTTAGTCCTGGTTTAGACCTGGTTTAATCCTGGTTTAGTCCTGGTTTAGTCCTGGTTTAGACCTGGTTTAATCCTGGTTTAGTCCTTGTTTGCTCCTAGTGTAGTCCTGGTTTAGTCCTGGTTTAGTCCTGGTTTGGTCTTGGTTTAGTCCTGGTTTGGTCTTGGTTTAGACCTGGTTTGGTCTTGGTTTAGTCCTGGTTTGGTCTTGGTTTAGTCCTGGTTTGATCATGGTTTAGACCTGGTTTGGTCTTGGTTTAGTCCTGGTTTGGTCTTGGTTTAGTCCTGGTTTGGTCTTGGTTTGGTCTTGGTTTAGTCCTGTTTTAGTCCTGGTTTAGTCCTGGTTTAGACCTGGTTTAATCCTGGTTTAGTCCTGGTTTAGTCCTGGTTTAATACGGGTTTAATCCTGGTTTATTCCTGGTTTAGTCCTGGTTTAGTCCTGGTTTAGTCCTGGTTTAGTCCTGGTTTAGTCCTGGTTTAATCCTGGTTTAGTCCTGGTTTAGTCCTGGTTTAGACCTGGTTTAGTCCTGGTTTAGTCCTGGTTTAGACCTGGTTTAATCCTGGTTTAGTCCTGGTTTAGTCCTGGTTTAGTCCTGGTTTAGTCCTGGTTTAGACCTGGTTTAATCCTGGTTTAGTCCTGGTTTAGTCCTGGTTTAGTCCTGGTTTAGACCTGGTTTAGTCCTGGTTTAGTCCTGGTTTAGTCCTGGTTTAATCCTGGTTTAGTCCTGGTTTAGTCCTGGTTTAATCCTGGTTTAGTCCTGGTTTAGTCCTGGTTTAGACCTGGTTTAATACGGGTTTAGTCCTGGTTTAGTCCTGGTTTAATCCTGGGTTAGTCCCGGTTTAGTCCTGGTTTAGTCCTGGTTTAATCCTGGTTTAGTCCTGGTTTAGACCTGGTTTAATCCTGGTTTAGTCCTGGTTTAGTCCTGGTTTAGACCTGGTTTAGTCCTGGTTTAGTCCTGGTTTAGTCCTGGTTTAATCCTGGTTTAGTCCTGGTTTAGACCTGGTTTAGTCCTGGTTTAATCCTGGTTTAGAACTGGTTTAGTCCTGGGTTACTCCTGGTTTAGTCCTGGTTTAATCCTGGTTTAGTCCTGGTTTAGACCTGGTTTAATCCTGGTTTAGTCCTGGTTTAGTCCTGGTTTAGACCTGGTTTAGTCCTGGTTTAGTCCTGGTTTAATACGGGTTTAGTCCTGGTTTAGTCCTGGTTTAGTCCTGGTTTAGACCTGGTTTAGTCCTGGTTTAGTCCTGGTTTAGTCCTGGTTTAGTCCTGGTTTAGTCCTGGTTTAATCCTGGTTTAGTCCTGGTTTAGTCCTGGTTTAATCCTGGTTTAGTCCTGGTTTAGTCCTGGTTTAGACCTGGTTTAGTCCTGGTTTAGTCCTGGTTTAGACCTGGTTTAATCCTGGTTTAGTCCTGGTTTAGTCCTGGTTTAGACCTGGTTTAATACGGGTTTAATCCTGGTTTAGTCCTGGTTTAGTTCTGGTTTAGTCCTGGTTTAGACCTGGTTTAGTCCTGGTTTAGTCCTGGTTTAGTCCTGGTTTAATCCTGGTTTAGTCCTGGTTTAGTCCTGGTTTAGCCCTGGTTTAGTCCTGGTTTAGTCCTGGTTTAATCCTGGTTTAGTCCTGGTTTAATCCTGGTTTAGTCCTGGTTTAGTCCTGGTTTAGTCCAGGTTTAGTCCTGGTTTAATCCTGGTTTAGTCCTGGTTTAGTCCTGGTTTAGACCTGGTTTAATACGGGTTTAGTCCTGGTTTAGTCCTGGTTTAGTCCTGGTTTAGTCCTGGTTTAGACCTGGTTTAATCCTGGTTTAGTCCTGGTTTAGTCCTGGTTTCGACCTGGTTTAGTCCTGGTTTAGTCCTGGTTTAGACCTGGTTTAATCCTGGTTTAGTCCTGGTTTAGTCCTGGTTTAGACCTGGTTTAATACGGGTTTAATCCTTTTTTAGTCCTGGTTTAGTCCTGGTTTAGTCCTGGTTTAGTCCTGGTTTAGTCCTGGTTTAGTCCTGGTTTAATCCTGGTTTAGTCCTGGTTTAGTCCTGGTTTAATCCCGGTTTAGTCCTGGTTTAGTCCTGGTTTAGACCTGGTTTAGTCCTGGTTTAGTCCTGGTTTAGACCTGGTTTAATCCTGGTTTAGTCCTGGTTTAGTCCTGGTTTAGACCTGGTTTAATCCTGGTTTAGTCCTTGTTTGCTCCTAGTGTAGTCCTGGTTTAGTCCTGGTTTAGTCCTGGTTTGGTCTTGGTTTAGTCCTGGTTTGGTCTTGGTTTAGACCTGGTTTGGTCTTGGTTTAGTCCTGGTTTGGTCTTGGTTTAGTCCTGGTTTGATCATGGTTTAGACCTGGTTTGGTCTTGGTTTAGTCCTGGTTTGGTCTTGGTTTAGTCCTAGTTTGGTCTTGGTTTGGTCTTGGTTTAGTCCTGTTTTAGTCCTGGTTTAGTCCTGGTTTAGACCTGGTTTAATCCTGGTTTAGTCCTGGTGTAGTCCTGGTTTAATACGGGTTTAATCCTGGTTTAGTCCTGGTTTAGTCCTGGTTTAGACCTGGTTTAGTCCTGGTTTAGTCCTGGTTTAGTCCTGGTTTAATCCTGGTTTAGTCCTGGTTTAGTCCTGGTTTAGACCTGGTTTAGTCCTGGTTTAGTCCTGGTTTAGACCTGGTTTAATCCTGGTTTAGTCCTGGTTTAGTCCTGGTTTAGTCCTGGTTTAGTCCTGGTTTAGACCTGGTTTAGTCCTGGTTTAGTCCTGGTTTAATCCTGGTTTAGTCCTGGTTTAGTCCTGGTTTAATCCTGGTTTAGTCCTGGTTTAGTCCTGGTTTAGACCTGGTTTAATACGGGTTTAGTCCTGGTTTAGTCCTGGTTTAATCCTGGTTTAGTCCTGGTTTAGACCTGGTTTAATCCTGGTTTAGTCCTGGTTTAGTCCTGGTTTAGTCCTGGTTTAGTCCTGGTTTAATCCTGGTTTAGTCCTGGTTTAGTCCTGGTTTAATCCCGGTTTAGTCCTGGTTTAGTCCTGGTTTAGACCTGGTTTAGTCCTGGTTTAGTCCTGGTTTAGACCTGGTTTAATCCTGGTTTAGTCCTGGTTTAGTCCTGGTGTAGACCTGGTTTAATCCTGGTTTAGTCCTTGTTTGCTCCTAGTGTAGTCCTGGTTTAGTCCTGGTTTAGTCCTGGTTTGGTCTTGGTTTAGTCCTGGTTTGGTCTTGGTTTAGACCTGGTTTGGTCTTGGTTTAGTCCTGGTTTGGTCTTGGTTTAGTCCTGGTTTGATCATGGTTTAGACCTGGTTTGGTCTTGGTTTAGTCCTGGTTTGGTCTTGGTTTAGTCCTGGTTTGGTCTTGGTTTGGTCTTGGTTTAGTCCTGTTTTAGTCCTGGTTTAGTCCTGGTTTAGACCTGGTTTAATCCTGGTTTAGTCCTGGTTTAGTCCTGGTTTAATACGGGTTTAATCCTGGTTTAGTCCTGGTTTAGTCCTGGTTTAGTCCTGGTTTAGTCCTGGTTTAGTCCTGGTTTAGTCCTGGTTTAATCCTGGTTTAGTCCTGGTTTAGTCCTGGTTTAGACCTGGTTTAGTCCTGGTTTAGTCCTGGTTTAGACCTGGTTTAATCCTGGTTTAGTCCTGGTTTAGTCCTGGTTTAGTCCTGGTTTAGTCCTGGTTTAGACCTGGTTTAATCCTGGTTTAGTCCTGGTTTAGTCCTGGTTTAGTCCTGGTTTAGACCTGGTTTAGTCCTGGTTTAGTCCTGGTTTAGTCCTGGTTTAATCCTGGTTTAGTCCTGGTTTAGTCCTGGTTTAATCCTGGTTTAGTCCTGGTTTAGTCCTGGTTTAGACCTTGTTTAATACGGGTTTAGTCCTGGTTTAGTCCTGGTTTAATCCTGGTTTAGTCCTGGTTTAGACCTGGTTTAATCCTGGTTTAGTCCTGGTTTAGTCCTGGTTTAGACCTGGTTTAGTCCTGGTTTAGTCCTGGTTTAGACCTGGTTTAATCCTGGTTTAGTCCTGGTTTAGTCCTGGTTTAGACCTGGTTTAATACGGGTTTAATCCTTTTTTAGTCCTGGTTTAGTCCTGGTTTAGTCCTGGTTTAGTCCTGGTTTAATCCTGGTTTAGTCCTGGTTTAGTCCTGGTTTAATCCTGGTTTAGTCCTGGTTTAGTCCTGGTTTAGACCTGGTTTAGTCCTGGTTTAGTCCTGGTTTAGTCCTGGTTTGGTCTTGGTTTAGTCCTGGTTTGGTCTTGGTTTAGACCTGGTTTAATCCTGGTTTAGTCCTGGTTTAGTCCTGGTTTAGTCCTGGTTTAGTCCTGGTTTAATCCTGGTTTAGTCCTGGTTTAGTCCTGGTTTAGACCTGGTTTAGTCCTGGTTTAGTCCTGGTTTAGACCTGGTTTAATCCTGGTTTAGTCCTGGTTTAGTCCTGGTTTAGTCATGGTTTAGACCTGGTTTAGTCCTGGTTTAGTCCTGGTTTAGTCCTGGTTTAATCCTGGTTTAGTCCTGGTTTAGTCCTGGTTTAATCCTGGTTTAGTCCTGGTTTAGTCCTGGTTTAGACCTGGTTTAATACGGGTTTAGTCCTGGTTTAGTCCTGGTTTAATCCTGGTTTAGTCCTGGTTTAGACCTGGTTTAATCCTGGTTTAGTCCTGGTTTAGTCCTGGTTTAGACCTGGTTTAGTCCTGGTTTAGTCCTGGTTTAGACCTGGTTTAATCCTGGTTTAGTCCTGGTTTAGTCCTGGTTTAGACCTGGTTTAATACGGGTTTAATCCTTTTTTAGTCCTGGTTTAGTCCTGGTTTAGTCCTGGTTTAGTCCTGGTTTAATCCTGGTTTAGTCCTGGTTTAGTCCTGGTTTAATCCTGGTTTAGTCCTGGTTTAGTCCTGGTTTAGACCTGGTTTAGTCCTGGTTTAGTCCTGGTTTAGACCTGGTTTAATCCTGGTTTAATCCTGGTTTAGTCCTTGTTTGCTCCTAGTGTAGTCCTGGTTTAGTCCTGGTTTAGTCCTGGTTTGGTCTTGGTTTAGTCCTGGTTTGGTCTTGGTTTAGACCTGGTTTGGTCTTGGTTTAGTCCTGGTTTGGTCTTGGTTTAGTCCTGGTTTGATCATGGTTTAGACCTGGTTTGGTCTTGGTTTAGACCTGGTTTGGTCTTGGTTTAGTCCTGGTTTGATCATGGTTTAGTCCTGGTTTAGTCCTGGTTTAGACCTGGTTTAGTCCTGGTTTAGTCCTGGTTTAGACCTGGTTTAATCCTGGTTTAATCCTGGTTTAGTCCTTGTTTGCTCCTAGTGTAGTCCTGGTTTAGTCCTGGTTTAGTCCTGGTTTGGTCTTGGTTTAGTCCTGGTTTGGTCTTGGTTTTGTCCTGGTTTGGTCTTGGTTTAGACCTGGTTTGGTCTTGGTTTAGTCCTGGTTTGGTCTTGGTTTAGTCCTGGTTTGATCATGGTTTAGACCTGGTTTGGTCTTGGTTTAGACCTGGTTTGGTCTTGGTTTAGTCCTGGTTTGATCATGGTTTAGACCTGGTTTGGTCTTGGTTTAGTCCTGGTTTGGTCTTGGTTTAGTCCTGGTTTGGTCTTGGTTTGGTCTTGGTTTAGTCCTGTTTTAGTCCTGGTTTGGTCTTGGTTTAGTTCTGGTTTGGTCTTGGTTTAGTCCTGGTTTGGTCTTGGTTTAGACCTGGTTTGGTCTTGGTTTAGTCCTGGTTTGGTCTTGGTTTAGTCCTGGTTTGATCATGGTTTAGACCTGGTTTGGTCTTGGTTTAGACCTGGTTTGGTCTTGGTTTGGTCTTGGTTTAGTCCTGTTTTAGTCCTGGTTTGGTCTTGGTTTAGTCCTGGTTTGATCATGGTTTAGACCTGGTTTGGTCTTGGTTTAGACCTGGTTTGGTCTTGGTTTAGTCCTGGTTTGGTCTTGGTTTAGACCTGGTTTAGTTCTGGTTTAGACCTGGTTTAGTTCTGGTTTAGACCTGGTTTAGTCCTGGTTTAGTCCTGGTTTAGTTCTGAAACCATGACACTTCACACAGCAGTGACTGTTCTGCGCCTCATTTAAACTGCTGCACATAATAAAACTGTCCCTCACTGCTGCCCTCTTGTGGTCACAGGGGGCGGTGCTCAGACTGAAGCCAACGGGACGAATCTGCACCGAGACTGAAGCCGCTTCTGTTTGTTTCTCTTTATTATTTATGTGAATGTTCATAAAACTGTTTGTCACGTGTCTGTTTCACTTTTTGTTTCTTCTTAACCTTTAGTCCAGAGCAGCAGCAGAACGGTATGAAGGAAAAACAAAAGTACTGCACTAGTTTACATTTTAGGTCTCAGTACTTTAGTTAAGTGCATTTTAAAGTGGAGACTTTTTACTTTTACTTCAGTACTTCTGAGAGAGGATATCAGTACATTTAGTCCTGGTTTAGTCCTGGTTTAGACCTGGTTTAGTACTGATTTAGACCTGGTTTAGTCCTGGTTTAGTCCTGGTTTAGTCCTGGTTTAGTCCTGGTTTAGACCTGGTTTAGACCTGGTTTAGTCCTGGTTTAGTCCTTGTTTAGACCTGGTTTAGACCTGGTTTAGTCCTGGTTTAGTCCTGGTTTAGACCTAGTTTAGACCTGGTTTAGTCCTGGTTTAGTGCTTCAGTAAAGTGCTTCCCCAAATCTCGCGAGAACAGCGGCAGAGCGAGATTCTCGTGAGGACGCATCTTCAGATTTAGCAACAAAAACAGCTTCGGGAAAAATGCGCGTTTCTGCCTAAAACTGGATCCGAGCGGGACTCATGGAGCAGATCTACCCGGAGGAGAGTGCGTGGAGCCCGGCCTGTGCTCTCCAGGTACAGCCGCCCCTTTCAGCCGCAAACAGCCGCTTTAGAAAAAGCAGGGCAATAATGGCTAACTAGCACAAGCTAACGGGATTAGCCTGGTTAGCTCAGCCCGCTAACCCTCCGCTGGGGTTTGGGGGATACTGTCTGTGCTCCCCCCAGAAAGAAGCTCCAGGCCCCCGGGAGGAGTGGTACCCCGGGGACAGAGCGTGTACCCGGGCTGTGATCCGCTGTGAGCCCCGGGGCAGAGGACCGGGCGGCTCCGTTAGCTCCGCGGCTAACTCGGGCTCGGAGCGGTGAATGAGGAGCAGCTCCGGGGCTCGGGATGTTCACGGGGAGGTTCCAGCTGTCACCCCGGGGACAGTGCGCTCCGAGCCGGGCAGAGGAGGCCGGGTTCGGACACGACAGGATGGAGCTGCGGTGTGACCCAAAACCCCGGGCTCCCTTGACCCTAAAACCCAGAACCCAGGAGCCTGCGGTGGCCCCGGGGTTCAGCTTTAGTCTAAAAATAAGATTAACTAAAAATACTAATATTGAAATGTCCTTTATTGTGCAAAACTGACTCCTGTGACCTTAAAGTCCTGTTCTGATGTTGCTCGTCACACACAGAGCTGGAGTTGTGTTTGTTTCATTCACACATGTTTGAGGAGCTCTTTATTATTCGTCTGTAGGGCTGTAACAATAAGGTAAATCTGCTCAAAGGTCCCAATAATCTGGAGCATCACAATATCTGTAATCCCAAGTGTCTTTGCTTAAATGAACAGTTCTGATGCAGAAATGGCTAAAAACCAGAGGGAACTACATAGACCATGATCCTTTGCTCCGTTTCAGTGCAGACGACATGAAGAAATAACTGTTCTAAGCACTTTTACATCTTCATTCTGTGGATTAAGTCTGTGAAGCATTTTTAGAGGAAAAAGTGGCAGATTCACAGTTTAATGTTGTAATAAATCTGATACAGTGAGATGTTTATGGTGTAAATCTGGTCCAGAGAGATTTGGATTTCGTTCCGTCTCTAATGACAATAAATGTACCAAATGACTGAAGCGTTTTAGAGTCAGTCTGTTATTCTGTAGAATATCGGAATATCGGGAGTTTTCCCACGATATCACAGTAAATATCGTACCGTGAGGTTCAGACTGTGGCCGTATCGTATCGAGAGACTCAGATATCGTTACACTTGTAGTAACTCCGTCACCTGTGAGTTTAACTGCGGCGTTTTCTGTGGATTCTCGTTGTTTAGCTTTAGTTTGCTGCTGGTCATGTTTCGTAGAGACAGGTCAATAAATCAGTACGATATTTGTATTTTTACCATATCGGTTTATCTGTATTTAGTTTTGGCTGAACTGCTGCCTGAAAATCCCCATAAACTGCATCTTATTACAGCTGTTGTGTTTTGGGACTGTGGGGAAAACGCTGTGGGTGAGTCGAGTTTGTGAGAATTGCAGAATTTGGGGAAAATGGTCCAGACCAGCCCCAAAATCCCAAAATATCATCAGAGTTGTTTTTCAATATCGGACGTGAAAAGTCTGTACGGGTGGATGTGCAGTGATAAGTCTGTACGGGTGGATGTGCAGTGATAAGTCTGTACGGGTGGATGTGCCGTGATAAGTCTGTACGGGTGGATGTGCAGTGATAAGTCTGTACGGGTGGATGTGCAGTGATAAGTCTGTACGGGTGGATGTGCAGTGATAAGTCTGTGTGTCTCGGCAGCGTCAGCTGATGTTTCATGTTTTAATTCAGGATGTAACAGTAACAGAAACGTCAGGATATCGTCAAAAGTCTCACATTAACATCGTTTAGACCTGGATTAGTTTAGGTTTGGTTTAGTCCTGGTTTAGATCTGGTTTAGACCTGGTTTAGACCTGGTTTACTCCTGGTTTAGATCTGGTTTAGATCTGGTTTAGATCTGGTTTAGACCTGGTTTAGACCTGGTTTACTCCTGGTTTAGACCTGGTTTAGACCTGGTTTAGATCTGGTTTAGATCTGGTTTGGACTTGGTTTAGACCTGGTTTACTCCTGGTTTAGACCTGGTTTAGATCTGGTTTAGACCTGGTTTGGACCTGGTTTGGACTTGGTTTAGACCTGGTTTAGACTTGGACCACTGAGGGATTCCACAGATATAAGGACACATGGGAATAGAATTTTAATTCTATTTAATGTGGAAAATCACTGGAGATCATCTAAAAAAAGAAAAAATATAAACTTATTTTCATGGTGGGATCAGAATCAGTGTCGAGTCTCAAGTTTGTTCCTTAATAAAGAAATCGAGTGAAATGTTTGAAATATTCGTCTGGTGGGTAAAATGATCTGTTTCTCAGCCCTGACCGTGTCCTTTGTCTTTTCAGAATGTGCTGCGGTGGATTTGAGGCTCAAAGCTCAAACTTCGGATCGTTAAAAACATGTAGTTCCTCGAGTCGACGCCTCTTCGCTGAAAACATGGCTCTCTTATCCAATCACAGCCCGCGGAGCCCCGACGCCACTGTCCAATCACATTCACCGATACTCAAATAATAGCGGCACCTCCAGCGCCGCAGTGTCCCTCAAACCCAGGCCAGAGCTTTGCACTTTCAAACCGCCTCATTCTCAAAACACTATTTAAACATTTCCCCTTTAATTTAAGCCACTTTTGACTGAAACCTGAAACATTTCGAGAGATTCTTCTTTTTGGCAGCCATTTTGAATTTTGACTGAAAATGTGCGATTTTTTTTTTTTTTTTTTTTGGGACAATTTAAACTTCAAATGTTTATGGAACAAATTCGACTGAGAAACGTGAAAGAAATCTGATTCTGAGCCACGTCAGCGTTAAAGAGACTCACTGTTTTCTCTGTCGTTTTGTTTCTGTTCGTTTCTGGCGGACGTGAACCTCGACCGACATTTCGTCCAAACCCCCGGAGCTCGGTGAAGGACGATGGGCCCTGAGGCCCGAGCGCCAAGGGTCTGACGCTCGACTTTTGGAGATTAATCGTTTTTGTAAAATACATTTCAGTTTTGGAGTTTTCAGACAAACGGCGTCGCCATGTGGGACACTGAGGACTGAGCGCAAACTTCCGGCGTTTTCTGTGGTGCCATGTTTGACCCCTGACCCCTGACCCCTGACCCCGACCTTCTCCTTCGGATCGTTTCTTGTGGACTTTCTGACGCTGTGATTCTTGACGGTGGCTCGACCGTCGGCGCCATGTTGGAGACTTGACTCTGACCTCTGACCCCTCTGGAGTGACTTCCTGTTGTCCGGCTGGTCTGGTCTCTGATTGGACGATATGAACGGCGCCTTGCTGACTCCGCCCAGCCCTCGAGCGGCAAACTCTTCGCCGCTGCCTCCTTCGCCGTCGCCCTCGCCCTCTCCCCCCTCACCCTCCCTCCTGCCCCTGATGCCCCGCCCCTCTCCGCTGCCCGCGCTGGTGACTCCGCCCCCCGCGCCGCACCTGTCCTCTCACCTGTCGTCTCACCTGTCGTCCCTGTCGGACACGCCCACGCCCTCGCCGTGCCTCAGCTGGACAGAGTTCTGTGAGCTTCATGCTCGCGTCGCCGCTGGAGACTTCGCCCGACACTTTCGTGCGTTCCTCTTGGAGAATCCGCACTACTCGCCCGACTCGGCCGCCGCCTTCTGCCGCCGCTTCACCGACCGCTTCGTACGACACTTTCAGAGCGAACTGCAGGGGGCGCCGCAGAGCAGCGCCGCGGCCGGGAGGGAGGAGACGGTGAGTGTGTAAATGTTACAGAGGGTTAGAAGCTCGTCTCCATGGAGACGCCGCTGCTCTGCCTGATGATTATTCAAGCTAGGGATGGTTCCCTGTGGGCTTTTAAAACCAACACCAGTGTTTGCTGATACCGATGGTTCCTCTCGAGGTTCCTCTGGTGGTTCCTCTGTCTCCTCTGGTGGATCCTCTGTCTCCTCTGGTCGTTCCTCTGTCTCCTCGGACGTTCCTCTGTCTCCTCTGGTCGTTCCTCTGTCTCCTCTGGTGGTTCCTCTGTCTCCTCTGGTGGTTCCTCTGTCTCCTCTGACGTTCCTCTGTCTCCTCTGGTCGTTCCTCTGTCTCCTCTGGTGGTTCCTCTGTCTCCTCTGGTGGTTCCTCTGTCTCCTCTGGTGGTTCCTCTGTCTCCTCGGACGTTCCTCTGTCTCCTCTGGTCGTTCCTCTGTCTCCTCGGACGTTCCTCTGTCTCCTCTGGTCGTTCCTCTGTCTCCTCTGGTCGTTCCTCTGTCTCCTCTGGTCGTTCCTCTGTCTCCTCTGGTCGTTCCTCTGTCTCCTCTGGTGGTTCCTCTGTCTCCTCGGACGTTCCTCTGTCTCCTCAGGTCGTTCCTCTGTCTCCTCTGGTGGTTCCTCTGTCTCCTCTGGTGGTTCCTCTGTCTCCTCTGGTGGTTCCTCTGTCTCCTCTGGTGGTTCCTCTGTCTCCTCGGACGTTCCTCTGTCTCCTCTGGTCGTTCCTCTGTCTCCTCTGGTGGTTCCTCTGTCTCCTCTGGTGGTTCCTCTGTCTCCTCTGGTGGTTCCTCTGTCTCCTCTGACGTTCCTCTGTCTCCTCTGGTCGTTCCTCTGTCTCCTCTGGTGGTTCCTCTGTCTCCTCTGGTGGTTCCTCTGTCTCCTCTGGTGGTTCCTCTGTCTCCTCTGACGTTTCTCTGTCTCCTCTGACGTTTCTCTGTCTCCTCTGACGTTCCTCTGTCTCCTCTGATGTTTCTCTGTCTCCTCTGGTGGTTTCTCTGTCTCCTCTGCACGTTCCTCTGTCTCTTCTGGTGGTTCCTCTGTCTCCTCTGGCCTTTCTCTGTCTCCTCTGCACGTTCCTCTGTCTCCTCTGACGTTTCTCTGTCTCCTCTGACGTTCCTCTGTCTCCTCTGATGTTTCTCTGTCTCCTCTGGTGGTTTCTCTGTCTCCTCTGCACGTTCCTCTGTCTCCTCGGACGTTCCTCTGTCTCCTCTGCACGTTCCTCTGTCTCCTCTGGACGTTTCTCTGTCTCCTCTGGTCGTTCCTCTGTCTCCTCGGACGTTCCTCTGTCTCCTCTGCACGTTCCTCTGTCTCCTCTGGTCGTTCCTCTCTCCTCTGGTCGTTCCTCTGTCTCCTCTGGTCGTTCTTCTGTCTCCTCTGATGTTCCTCTGTCTCCTCTGATGTTCCTCTGTCTCCTCTGGTGGTTCCTCTGTCTCCTCTGGTGGTTCCTCTGTCTCCTCGGACGTTCCTCTGTCTCCTCTGGTCGTTCCTCTGTCTCCTCTGGTGGTTCCTCTGTCTCCTCTGGTCGTTCCTCTGTCTCCTCTGGACGTTCCTCTGTCTCCTCTGGACGTTCCTCTGTCTCCTCTGGTCGTTCCTCTGTCTCCTCGGACGTTCCTCTGTCTCCTCTGGTCGTTCCTCTGTCTCCTCTGGTCGTTCCTCTGTCTCCTCTGGTCGTTCGTCTGTCTCCTCTGATGTTCCTCTGTCTCCTCTGATGTTCCTCTGTCTCCTCTGGTGGTTCCTCTGTCTCCTCTGGTGGTTCCTCTGTCTGCTCTGATGTTTCTCTGTCTCCTCTGACGTTCCTCTGTCTCTTCTGATGTTTCTCTGTCTCCTCTGACGTTCCTCTGTCTCCTCTGACGTTTCTCTGTCTCCTCTGACGTTTCTCTGTCTCCTCTGGTGGTTTCTCTGTCTTCTCTGACGTTTGTTCTGTCTCCTCTGGTGGTTCCTCTGTCTCCTCTGACGTTTCTCTGTCTCCTCTGGTGGTTTCTCTGTCTTCTCTGACGTTCCTCTGTCTCCTCTAACGTTTCTCTGTCTCCTCTAACGTTCCTCTGTCTCCTCTGACGTTTCTCTGTCTTCTCTGACGTTCCTCTGTCTCCTCTGACGTTCCTCTGTCTCCTCTGACGTTCCTCTGTCTCCTCTGACGTTCCTCTGTCTCCTCTGACGTTTCTCTGTCTTCTCTGACGTTCCTCTGTCTCCTCTGACGTTTCTCTGTCTCCTCTGACGTTTCTCTGTCTCCTCTGGTGGTTTCTCTGTCTCCTCTGCACGTTCCTCTGTCTCCTCTGACGTTTCTCTGTCTCCTCTGGTGGCTTCTCTGTCTCCTCTGCACGTTCCTCTGTCTCCTCTGACGTTTCTCTGTCTCCTCTGACGTTCCTCTGTCTCCTCTGACGTTCCTCTGTCTCCTCTGACGTTTCTCTGTCTCCTCTGGTGGTTCCTCTGTCTCCTCTGGTGGTTCCTCTGTCTGCTCTGATGTTCCTCTGTCTCCTCTGACGTTTCTCTGTCTCCTCTGGTGGCTTCTCTGTCTCCTCTGCACGTTCCTCTGTCTCCTCTGACGTTTCTCTGTCTCCTCTGACGTTCCTCTGTCTCCTCTGGTGGTTCCTCTGTCTCCTCTGGTGGTTCCTCTGTCTCCTCTGGTGGTTTCTCTGTCTCCTCTAACGTTCCTCTGTCTCCTCTGACGTTCCTCTGTCTCCTCTGACGTTTCTCTGTCTCCTCTGACGTTCCTCTGTCTCCTCTGACGTTTCTCTGTCTTCTCTGATGTTCCTCTGTCTCCTCTGACGTTTCTCTGTCTCCTCTGGTGGTTTCTCTGTCTTTTCTGACGTTCCTCTGTCTCCTCTGACGGTTCCCCTGTCTCCTCTGGTGGTTCCTCTGTCTCCTCTGGTGGTTCCTCTGTCTCCTCTGACTTTTCTCTGTCTCCTCTGATGTTTCCCCTGGTGTTCCTCTGATGGTTCCTCTGTCTCCTCTGATGGTTCCCCTGATGTTCCTCTGATGGTTCCTCTGTCTCCTCTGATGGTTCCTCTGTTCCTCAGCTGTGCTCGTGGGCGCCTCAGTCTGACGGGACGTCTCTGGAGGATGAGGAGGCCCTGTCCCCGGTCTCGGCTCCTCCTCGCGTTCTGACCAAACCGCCGTGTGTCTCCGCCTCCCGCCTGGACGCTCCCGCCCACCCGCCGTCCTCCTCCTCCTCCTGCTCCTCCTCCGTGGGCGGGAACAACGGGCGCCGGCCAGCGGGGAACGGCGCCGCGCCCGTCGAGGAACAGGAGGAACCGGAGGAGGAGAGCTGGACCGGGACGGCGTCGATCGGAGAAGAGGAGAGAGGGGGCGCCGTCGAGCAGGGAGAGGGCGCAGACACGTCTCAGAACCACAGCAGGTACCAACGTCTGCTCCTGCCTGCTCCTCTGGGCCTGTGTGGGTCTGTGTGGTTCTGTGTGGTTCCTAACGGTTCTGTGTGGTTCCTAACGGTTCTGTGTGGTTGTTGGTGGTTCCTGATGGTTCCTGACGGTTCTTGATGGTTCCTGATGGTTCCTGATGATTCTTGATAGTTCTTGATGGTTCTGTGTGGTTCGTGATGGTTCTGTTCCTGATGGTTCCTGATGGTTCCTGACAGTTCTTTCTGGTTCTTGATGGTTCTGTTCTGTTCTAGTTCTAAAGGGAATGGTTCCAAGAGGCTGAAGAAGCGTTTTTCTCTGAGGAACATGAGCAGGAGTGTGAGAGGAATTCTTCACTGGAGGAGCACATCCACCGAGCTCCCACAGAGCTACAGTTACACCATGGGGGTCCAGGTCAGTCCTGGTTTAGTCCTGGTTTAGTCCTGGTTTAGTCCTGGTTTAGTCCTGGTTTAGACCTGGTTTAGACCTGGTTTAGACCTGGTTTAGTCCTGTTTTGACCTGGTTTAGTCCTGGTTCAGTCCTGGTTTAGTCCTGGTTTAGCACTGGTTTGACCTGTTTTGTCCTGGTTTAGACCTGGTTTAGACCTGGTTTAGACCTGGTTTAGTCCTGTTTTGACCTGGTTTAGTCCTGGTTCAGTCCTGGTTTAGTCCTGGTTTAGCACTGGTTCAGTTCTGGTTCAGCACTGGTTTAGCCCTGGTTTAGCCCTGGTTTAGTCCTGGTTTAGTCCTGGTTTAGTCCTGGTTTAGCACTGGTTCAGTCCTGGTTTAGTCCTGGTTTAGTCCTGGTTTAGACCTGGTTTAGCACTGGTTCAGCACTGGTTTAGTCCTGGTTTAGTCCTGGTTTAGCACTGGTTCAGTTCTGGTTCAGCACTGGTTTAGTCCTGGTTTAGTCCTGGTTTAGCACTGGTTCAGTTCTGGTTCAGCACTGGTTTAGCCCTGGTTTAGCCCTGGTTTAGCCCTGGTTTAGTCCTGGTTTAGTCCTGGTTCAGTCCTGGTTCAGTCCTGGTTTAGTCCTGGTTTAATGCAGACTCTCTCTCTGTCAGGAGGGGGGTAAGCGTTCGCCAGGTGCGCCCCCGTCGATGCCTGTGTCCCTGTCGATGCCCCTGTCGCTGCCGCACTCCTCGTCCTCGTCTCTGTCCCAGGACCTGTCGAGCCGTCGCCGCAGCAACGGAGAAAACCCGCAGCACAAGGACAAGTGGAGCCAGCGGCTGGACAAACTGCGCCTGTCCCGCTCGCCCCCGCCCGCCCTCAGCATGGCACCTGTCGCACCCGTCTCCAGCACGCCGCCCTCCTCCGCCTCACTGCCGCCCAGCGCCAGCAGGAAGCCCGGCAGACTGGTACTCTGCACTTTTACTCTTCAGACACAAACACAAATGACTTATTCTACAGTCCAATACTGAACTAGAACCAAAGATCAAACCTGTTTCAGGCCCAAGCTTTTGTTTAAGAAATAAAAATAGAAACGATTTCTTACAAATAACTGATAGTTTTTAAAATAGTGTAAAATAATCCTGTTAATAGTGAACAGGAGGAGGACACTGGGCCTCAGGCGTATTTCAGTCCCTCTGAGCCTCTTCGTCCTGACTCCTGCAGCGTCTTTTTCCCAGAACCTCAGATTCATTTCTTCTGTAAAGGCGCCGACAGCCGCAGAGCTTCTGCCTTCAGCAGCTCCACAAGTTTCTCTTTTTCTGTGATAGTTTCCTCTTCCTCGGCCTTTTGCCTTTGTCGTGCAGAACGTTTCCTCCACATTGTGGTTTTGTCCTGGAGAAAATTTGCAAAGGAACAGAGACGAGGCCCAGAAACTGTGGACACTGGTCTGAGTGAAAAACCAATGTGACTTTTCCACTTCTAGACGACCTCAGCCTCAGGATTCAGAACACAAGGCACTGGGGGAAAGGTGAAGCGCGTCATAGCGACGGTTCACTGTATTCTCAAAGTTGAACCCTTCCAGACCGACGGAATCGTACACGACACCGGGAAATATGTTTTATATAATCGTGCAGAACTTTTTACCCTTAAGATAGAAACTTAATTTTTTCCCTTGAAAAGCTGAGAAAAGCGACTTACCGAGCATTTTTCCAGCATTATCCTGCGAGCCAAACTTTGCCAAAGAGTGAAGTGAGTCAAGATGGTCGACTCCTCTGACTGTGTGTGTTTATAACGAGGGAAAAAGTCGCTCTAAGTGGAGTTAATTCTCACACACATGGAAAATGACACATCTTGGTGTGTGTAATTGTGCATCTCTTTCTATTTTTATTTAAAGGTTTATTTCAGTCCAAATGAACAAATCCAAATGTAATTTCCACCCTGGAAATGCAGAAGTGCTGTGGCTCTGGCCGTGGTCCTGACAGGAGCTGTTTCCAGGACTGGACCAGGAAAGTCATGGAGCCACTGCACTTTTTTTGTTTTTAGGGCAATAAGGAGATTTTTTATTTACTTACAGACTTGAGATTTGGCATTTTTGTAGCTCAGCTTTTTATGTCCAAACAGTTGTTTCTACATGTTGTGGCTTTTGTATGAAAGTTTTTTTCATCTCTATTTCTGGACCTGTAGCTTTTCTCACAGCCTCATGACACAACTACAGCAGCAGATTGTGAAATAACAGGTTGGACTGAACAAAAGGAGGTAGAACACTTCATTAGGGGTAAAAGGGGCAGTTTGAAAAGCAACATTAAGACAAAAATCCAGGCGAGGAGAAAAGTAGTAAAACTGCCCTTGGGTGTGGAAGGGTTTTAAAGGACATATATGACAGTGATTGTGAATGATTCAGTATATTATTACTTGCAGACCTGTGTGAGGTTAAAGTTCAGGTTCTGGTCTGCAGGTGCGAGAGGGCGGAGTCACTGTCAGCGCGTCGCACGATGACTTCGGGGGCGGGGCGTTCTCCGGTTTCTCCTTCGGTCTGCTCCATCACAGCGGCGACAGCAGCCCCGCGGCCAATCACGCGCCGGCGCCGCTCCCGCCCACCGGGGGCAGCGTGGCCTGGAGGGGCGGGCGCTGGCACAAGTGCCGCCTGGTGCTGAGGGAGCGAGAGCGCGACGGCGACAGAGGAGAGGAGTACTACCTCGAGTTCTTCATCCCCCCCAAGGTAAGAGGAGAGGAGTACTACCTCGAGTTCTTCATCCCCCCCAAGGTAAGAGGAGAGCAGTACTACCTCGAGTTCTTCATCCCCCCCAAGGTAAGAGGAGAGGAGTACTACCTCGAGTTCTTCATCCCCCCCAGGTAAGTGGGGAGGAGTACTACCGCGGGTTCTTCATCCCCCAAGGTGAGAGGAGAGGAGTACTACCTCGAGTTCTTCATCCCCCCAAGGTAAGAGGAGAGGAGTACTACCTCGAGTTCTTCATCCCCCCCAAGGTAAGAGGAGAGGAGTACTACCTCGAGTTCTTCATCCCCCCCAAGGTAAGAGGAGAGGAGTACTACCTCGAGTTCTTCATCCCCCCCAAGGTAAGAGGAGAGGAGTACTACCTCGAGTTCTTCATCCCCCCCAAGGTAAGAGGAGAGCAGTACTACCTCGAGTTCTTCATCCCCCCCAAGGTAAGAGGAGAGGAGTACTACCTCGAGTTCTTCATCCCCCCCAAGGTAAGAGGAGAGGAGTACTACCTCGAGTTCTTCATCCCCCCCAAGGTAAGAGGCCAGTGTGAGAGGCTGGGAAATGACTCCTATGAATACTACGAGAAATACTACTGCTATTATAAATACTACTACTACTAGAAATACTACTGCTATTATAAATACTACTATAAATACTATTATAAATACTACTATAAATACTATTATAAATACTACTATAAATACTATTATAAATACTACTACTACTATAAATACTACTTGACTAACAGATACACTCTTCCTCCTGTGTGTCTGTGGTTCTGTGACACTTTTGTGGTGTCATTTTGAACATTTTAAATCCCTCGTCACTAATCTGACTCCTGTGAGATTGAAGCCATGTTCTGCTGTTCCTCCTCACACACACAGCTGGAGTTGTGTTTTGTGTCATTCACACATGTTTGAAGAACCTTCCAAAGCTCCAGACGCTCTGTTCCACCTTGTGATGTCATGAAGTGGTAGTTTTCGGTAGTGAACAGCTCCTTTTACCTTAAGTTTAGTAGAAATTGGCCCCGTCACCGTCCAAATCAAATCAAAGTCATTTTCTGTCCTGTTTGTCACCTGTCCTGTCTCACCTGTCCTGTCTCACCCGTCCTGTCTCACCCGTCCTGTCTCACCTGTCCTGTCTCACCTGTCCTGTCTCACCCGTCCTGTCTCACCCGTCCTGTCTCACCTGTCCTGTCTCACCCGTCCTGTCTCACCTGTCGTGTCTCACCTGTCGTGTCTCACCCGTCCTGTCTCACCCGTCCTGTCTCACCTGTCGTGTCTCACCCGTCCTGTCTCACCCGTCCTGTCTCACCTGTCCTGTCTCACCTGTCCTGTCTCACCCGTCCTGTCTCACCCGTCCTGTCTCACCTGTCCTGTCTCACCCGTCCTGTCTCACCTGTCGTGTCTCACCTGTCCTGTCTCACCCGTCCTGTCTCACCCGTCCTGTCTCACCTGTCCTGTCTCACCCGTCCTGTCTCACCCGTCCTGTCTCACCTGTCCTGTCTCACCCGTCCTGTCTCACCTGTCGTGTCTCACCTGTCGTGTCTCACCCGTCCTGTCTCACCCGTCCTGTCTCACCTGTCGTGTCTCACCTGTCCTGTCTCACCTGTCCTGTCTCACCTGTCGTGTCTCACCTGTCCTGTCTCACCTGTCCTGTCTCACCTGTCGTGTCTCACCTGTCGTGTCTCACCCGTCCTGTCTCACCTGTCCTGTCTCACCTGTCCTGTCTCACCTGTCGTGTCTCACCTGTCGTGTCTCACCTGTCGTGTCTCACCTGTCCTGTCTCACCCGTCCTGTCTCACCTGTCCTGTCTCACCTGTCCTGTCTCACCTGTCGTGTCTCACCTGTCCTGTCTCACCTGTCCTGTCTCACCTGTCCTGTCTCACCTGTCGTGTCTCACCCGTCCTGTCTCACCTGTCCTGTCTCACCTGTCCTGTCTCACCTGTCGTGTCTCACCTGTCCTGTCTCACCTGTCCTGTCTCACCTGTCCTGTCTCACCTGTCGTGTCTCACCTGTCCTGTCTCACCTGTCCTGTCTCACCTGTCCTGTCTCACCCGTCCTGTCTCACCCGTCCTGTCTCACCTGTCCTGTCTCACCCGTCCTGTCTCACCCGTCCTGTCTCACCTGTCCTGTCTCACCCGTCCTGTCTCACCTGTCGTGTCTCACCTGTCGTGTCTCACCCGTCCTGTCTCACCCGTCCTGTCTCACCTGTCGTGTCTCACCTGTCCTGTCTCACCTGTCCTGTCTCACCTGTCGTGTCTCACCTGTCCTGTCTCACCTGTCCTGTCTCACCTGTCGTGTCTCACCTGTCGTGTCTCACCCGTCCTGTCTCACCTGTCCTGTCTCACCTGTCCTGTCTCACCTGTCGTGTCTCACCTGTCGTGTCTCACCTGTCGTGTCTCACCTGTCCTGTCTCACCTGTCGTGTCTCACCTGTCGTGTCTCACCTGTCCTGTCTCACCCGTCCTGTCTCACCTGTCCTGTCTCACCTGTCCTGTCTCACCTGTCGTGTCTCACCTGTCCTGTCTCACCTGTCCTGTCTCACCTGTCCTGTCTCACCTGTCGTGTCTCACCCGTCCTGTCTCACCTGTCGTGTCTCACCCGTCGTGTCTCACCTGTCGTGTCTCACCTGTCGTGTCTCACCTGTCGTGTCTCACCCGTCCTGTCTCACCTGTCCTGTCTCACCTGTCCTGTCTCTCCTCAGGCGTCGAAGCCTCGTCTCAGCGCCCCCTGCTGTTCCATCGTGGACGTGAGGAGCACCACAGCTCTGGAGATGCCTGACAAAGAGAACACCTTCCTCCTGCAGGTAACGCAGTACAAGTACTACTACTAATACTACAAACACGATTACTAATACTATAAACACGACTACTAATACTATAAACACGACTACTAATACTACAAATACTACTACTAATACTACAAATACTACTACTAATACTATAAACACGACTACTAATACTATAAACACGACTACTAATACTATAAACACGACTACTAATACTATAAACACGACTACTAATACTATAAACACGACTACTAATACTATAAACACGACTACTAATACTATAAACACGACTACTAATACTATAAACACGATTACTAATACTATAAACACGACTACTAATACTATAAACACGACTACTAATACTATAAACACGACTACTAATACTACAAACACGACTACTAATACTATAAACACGACTACTAATACTACAAACACGACTACTAATACTATAAACACGACTACTAATACTACAAACACGACTACTAATACTACAAACACGACTACTAATACTATAAACACGACTACTAATACTACTAGTACTACTAATACTACAAATACTACTACTAATACTATAAACACGACTACTAATACTATAAACACAACTACTAATACTATAAACACAACTACTAATACTACTAGTACTACTAATACTACAAATACTACTACTAATACTATAAACACGACTACTAATACTACTATAAGTACTACTAATACTATAAGTACTACTATTTTAAATACGACCACTACTATTATAAATACTACTACTATTATTATAGATACTACTACTACTACAACTACTACTTTTACTACTATAAATACTCATACTATTACTGTTGCTCCTACTATGTATATTACCAGTAGTACAAATACTACTGCTACTACTGTACATAGTACAATAAATACTACTACTATACAAATACTACTGCAGCAAAGACACTATTACTACTACTATAAATGCTACTAATACTACAATATATGACAAACAATACTAATAATACTTCTGCTACTGTTGTTACTGATACTGCTGCTGCTGTAAATACTACACCAAATACAACTACTATATAAATACACCACCAAATCACCCTTACTACGACTGTAAATATTACGACTACTATGAAGAATGTCTAAACAGGAGTCTAAACAAATCCTGTTCATAACTGGATATTTATCTGTTGTGCGTGTTGTATTATGCAAGTGTGTTGTAAATTTGTTTTGTTCTGCAACAGACACAGAAGATGTGAGCATTTCTTGCTGTACTGAAAACAAATTCCACCAACTTGTTGTGTGGCCATTAATAAATGATTCTGATTCTGATTCTGATTCTGTGTGACAGATGGATTTATTGCCACACTGCGGGACATTCCAGACAAAGCAATTGTCAGAAAAGTTCCGCAGTGAGTCTTTACTTTGTGCCCCTCTGTTTCAGCTGGACGGGTCGGCGCAGTATATGATCGAGACTCGCGACGCTGTGCAGATGAGGGCCTGGCTCAGTGACATCAGGAACGCCATGTGCCTCAGGTACCGCCCACCGCCGTGATGTCATACGCGCGACGCTATATATACTCCACACTATACTCCACACTATACTCCTGCTATACTCCACACTATACTCCTGCTATACTCCACACTATACTCCTGCTATACTCCACACTATACTCCTGCTATACTCCACACTATACTCCTGCTATACTCCACACTATACTCCTGCTATACTCCACACTATACTCCTGCTATACTCCACACTATACTCCTGCTATACTCCACACTATACTCCTGCTATACTCCACACTATACTCCTGCTATACTCCACACTATACTCCTGCTATACTCCACACTATACTCCTGCTATACTCCACACTATACTCCTGCTATACTCCACACTATACTCCTGCTATACTCCACACTATACTCCTGCTATACTCCACACTATACTCCTGCTATACTCCACACTATACTCCTGCTATACTCCTGCTATACTCCACACTATACTCCTGCTATACTCCACACTATACTCCTGCTATACTCCTGCTATACTCCTGTCATACTCCTGTCACACTGTACTCCTGTCACACTGTACTCCTGGACTATACTCTGTAATAATTATACTCACTTTATTTTTGGGGGTTTTGTCAGTTTTTATGATGAAGGAACTAAACCAAAAGTCTGGGTGACGCTGGGTGAATTTTCCACGTTCAGTATAAGTTTGTTCCTCTTTTGTTCGTCTTGTCAGTTATTTTTCCCACTCGATTGAACTCTTTTACTGTTGTTGATCCTTTGAGCTGTGCGCAGTTCTTGGTGATTGATTTTTTGGAAGCTCATGACTCTTTAAACAGACGTATGTGGATTTACTGATGAGGGTCCTCTGAGGAAATGTGTAAAATAATAAAGTTAAAGATCTAAATAAAGCAGTTCACCTGCCCCAGTGCAGCACAAACCCAATAATCTCTGGGCATTTCCACAGTATGAGATTATAATCTGTCATAAAGCTCCTCGTCTGTTTCTGTCTCTGCAGTGAACAGGACGAGTCTGAGGGGACCGGGCCCCTGGACATCAGCGGGACTCCTGAGATCGTGGACCGACTTTCACAAGGTGAGACCCGGTTTAGTCCCAGTTTAGTCCTGGTTTAGACCTGGTTTAGTCCTGTTTAGTCCTGGTTTAGACCTAGTTTACACCTTGTTTAGTCTTGGTTTAGACCTGGTTTAGAACCTGGTTGAGACCCGGTTTAGACCCGGTTGAGACCCGGTTTAGACCCGGTTTAGACCCGGTTTAGACCCGGTTTAGACCCGGTTTAGACCCGGTTTAGAACCTGGTTTATTCCTGTTTTAGTCCTGTTTTAGACCTAGTTTACACCTTGTTTAGTCTTGGTTTAGACCCGGTTTAGACCCGGTTTAGACCCGGTTTAGACCCGGTTTAGAACCTGGTTTAGACCCGGTTTAGACCCGGTTTAGACCCGGTTTTCTCCTTTCAGTTTGTTACGGCGGGATCTCAGGCTCCTCCCCCCTCATGGACCCACTTCCTCCTGAGCTCCCGCCCCGCGCTCCTCTCGACGAATCAGACGGCAGGATCCTGGGAGGGGGCGGGGCCAGTCTGGGTACGCCGTTCGCGGAGACGCCCGATGCCACAGGTACGACCCCTCCACCACCGTCGTCTGTGCTGCAGAAAGTTCAGTTTGTGATTCTGGTTCTTCAGATATTCACAGTTTTATTTTGGTCGATGACGTCGTCCAGAACCTCAGAATGTGAAACAGCCTCAAAACAGGAAGAAAAAAAGTCTGTGTTATTCTATAAAATCTGAATCAAAAGCAAATGACTAAAGACTAAAAACAGCACAAACCAAATACAAACGTTTGACATCATTTTCTTCTGTTTTGAGGCTGTTTCACATTCTGAGTTTTTGTGGGTTTGAGTTTGAGGCGACTTCAGGCAGGTTCACATGATCCAAGAACAGTTTTATTTCTGGTGAAACAAAGACATGTTATTTTTTGTTAGATTGAAGAAATGAGTGTCTTATTCCACATCCGGATGCTGTTGTTGCGCCCCCTGCAGGCTCCTTCCTGTTCTCGGACCCGCCCTCCTCGGACCCGGTGGAACACCCTCTCAGCGAGTGCCAGTGGTTCCACGGGACCCTGTCTCGGCTGAAGGCGGCACAGCTGGTGCTCGCCGGGGGCCCCACGTCTCACGGCGTGTTCCTGGTGCGACAGAGCGAGACGCGGCGGGGGGAGTACGTCCTCACCTTCAACTTCCAGGGAAAGGCCAAGGTGAGATTTAAGGAGGAAACGGCCTCGTAACAGCTCAAAACTCCAGAGTCGTCATGTGTGATAGTGGAGCCGTCATGTGTGATCTCCACAGTCCTCACAGTGCACCTAAAGCAGAACTAAGTCACATTTTTACCTACTTAAATGTCTCTGAAGCCTGTGATGGTCATGTGACATGTGGGGGTGTTTGAAGGGGTCACTGCTGCCCCCTTCTGCCTCTGGAGGGAAAATCACACATGCAGCTCAGGGTCTGTTCTGTTCAGCTGCTCACAGATAACAGAGCCACACACTGACGCTGCGCTCAGTCACTGCAGGAGTAAACCTCTGTGTTTAGTGTGAGGAGCCGCGGCCGAGGACGCAGGAAAAGAAAGTGTGAACAGGACAGAGCCCGAACTCACACGAGGAAATCTGAGGAAGGAGTTTGAAGAACGGCAGAGGAAAGAGAAGAGTCTGGAGATGATGTTCCTGACACTAAGTTTCATGAGCACTGCTCATATCACTGTGATACTGATGCAGTTTGAGTAGCACTTATCGTGTTCGTAGATGCTGTTATTAGCGTGTTACCGTTTACCACATATCAACAAACAACTTTAGCCCAGATGTAAAATCAGCGCTAACGGTAACACACGTGTGTTTGGAATTTCAAGGGGAATTTAGAATGTTATTATTTATTTCTGTAGTATTTACTTGTTCTGTTCTAGTTAAAGTTACAAATGTTGGCGTAAACACCAGGCTGGGGGCCGCGGTGCTCCAGGAGCTCCGGGAGCTCCGGGAGCTTCGGGAGCTCCGGGAGCTCCGGGAGCTCCGGGAGCTCTGGGGCTCGGACATATACTTTTACAAGAGCTTATGTAGAGGATTAAAATCAATCACCATTAAACAAGTAACGAGTAAAAACCATGAGACACTGTGAGCTGAGCCGTGCAGGAGGGGAGAGGGTTTCAGAATCAGAAGGTTTTATCACCATATGAGGGAAGAGGTTCACAACATTAGGAAACTGCTGCGGTGCTTTTATTTACGACAGTTCATCCTCACAGAGACCTGCAGGGGGCGCTTCATCCTCACAGAGACCTGCAGGGGGCGCTCTGCCGCTGAAGTGACTTAGTTCTGCTTTAAATCCCCGTCTCTGTGTCCTCAGCACCTGCGTCTGTCTCTGAACGAGGACGGCCAGTGCCGAGTGCAGCACCTCTGGTTTCAGTCCATCTTCGACATGTTGGAGCACTTCAGGGTCCACCCCATCCCCCTGGAGTCCGGCGGGGCATCTGACGTAACGCTCATCAGCTTCGTGGGCGCCACCGCCGTCCGGCAGCCCGGTAAGACTCTGCCAGAATCCCACCGAAGACCTGACGGCTGCGGTGGAGCTGATATTAGGCAGTGACGTTACTCCAGTTACAACGAAGCGTCTGTGGAGAACGTGACTGTTTTAGACACATTTGGAGCAGATTTTGGATTCTGGGTTCACATTTTAAAGGGAAAAGTGCCCGTGTTCAATGGGCTTTGCTGTAACTGGTGTTGGCGCGACACTGAAACTACAAACTACAGACTCGATCATCGATACTGATTCTGATCCCACGATGAACGTAAAAACACTCTTTATCCACTTTGTTTCTACAGCACATTTTAGACACGTGGCAAAGTGCTGCACACACAAGTTAAGACCATCAGAAATCGAGTTTGTGTGTTAGTTTTGGTGTCGATCAGGACCAGTTTCTCGGTGTTTGCAGTGGAACTGAAACGTTATTTCACCTTCACATTATTGTTTTATCCCAGTGTTGCACCACATTTTTAAAGATCCACTCTGTAACTTTCACGTCTCCGTGGAGATGTTCTCAGTTTGCCTGGAGTGGAGACAAACAGGTGGTCCACAGTCACATGTCAGGTCTGTGGAGAGGCGCCCGCGTTTTAATGCCACACTGAGGAACATTCCAGGCAAAGCTGTTACCTCTTCATGGAGAGAAGCAGTTACACAGTGCGTCTTTAAAATGACAGCATCATCTCCCCCACTGCCTTTGTTTACACCGGCGGCCATTTTGTGTCTGTGGCTCCACTTTCTGCTCTGTGTGTGTGTTTTTTGTCTGTACGTGTGTTTTGTGCATTTGTGTGTGTTTTTGTCTGTGTTCTGTGTGTTTGTGTGTGTTTTTGTCTGTGTTTTGTGTGTTTGCGTGTGTTTTTGTCTGTGTTTTGTGCGTTTGTGTGTGTTTTTGTCTGTGTTTTGTGCGTTCGCGTGTGTTTTTGTCTGTGTTTTGTGTGTTTGCGTGTGTTTTTGTCTGTGTTTTGTGCATTCGTGTGTGTTTTTGTCTGTGTTTTGTGTGTTCGTGTGTGTTTTTGTCTGTGTTCTGTGTGTTCGCGTGTGTTTTTGTCTGTGTTTTGTGCGTTCGCGTGTGTTTTTGTCTGTGTTTTGTGTGTTTGCGTGTGTTTTTGTCTGTGTTTTGTGCGTTTGTGTGTGTTTTTGTCTGTGTTTTGTGCGTTTGCGTGTGTTTTTGTCTGTGTTTTGTGTGTTTGCGTGTGTTTTTGTCTGTGTTTTGTGTGTTCACGTGTGTTTTTGTCTGTGTTTTGTGTGTTCACGTGTGTTTTTGTCTGTGTTTTGTGTGTTCGTGTGTGTTTTTGTCTGTGTTTTGAGCGTTCGTGTGTCTTTTGTCTGTGTTTTGTGTGTTCGTGTGTGTTTTTGTCTGTGTTTTGTGTGTTTGTGTGTGTTTTTGTCTGTGTTTTGTGTGTTCGCATGTGTTTTTGTCTGTGTTCTGTGTGTTCGCGTGTGTTTTTTGTCTGTGTTCTGTGTGTTCGCGTGTGTTTTTTGTCTGTGTTTTGTGCGTTCGCGTGTGTTTTTGTCTGTGTTTTGTGTGTTCGTGTGTGTTTTTGTCTGTGTTTTGTGTGTTCGTGTGTGTTTTTGTCTGTGTTTTGTGTGTTCGTGTGTGTTTTTTGTCTGTGTTTTGTGTGTTCGCGTGTGTTTTTGTCTGTGTTTTGTGTGTTCGCATGTGTTTTTGTCTGTTTTGTGTGTTCGAGTGTGTTTTTGTCTGTGTTTTGTGTGTTTTTTGTCTGTGTTTTGTGTGTTCGTGTGTGTTTTTGTCTGTGTTTTGTGTGTTCGTGTGTTTTTTGTCTGTTTTGTGTGTTCGAGTGTGTTTTTGTCTGTGTTTTGTGTGTTTTTTGTCTGTGTTTTGTGTGTTCGCGTGTGTTTTTGTCTGTTTTGTGTGTTCGTGTGTTTTTTGTCTGTTTTGTGTGTTCGAGTGTGTTTTTGTCTGTGTTTTGTGTGTTTTTTGTCTGTGTTTTGTGTGTTCGCGTGTGTTTTTGTCTGTGTTTTGTGTGTTCACGTGTGTTTTTGTCTGTGTTTTGTGTGTTTGCGTCTGTTTTTTGTCTGTGTTTTGTGCGTTTGCGTGTGTTTTTTGTCTGTGTTTTGTGTGTTCGCGTGTGTTTTTGTCTGTGTTTTGTGTGTTTTTTGTCTGTTTTGTGTGTTCGCGTGTGTTTTTGTCTGTGTTTTGTGTGTTTGCGTCTGTTTTTTGTCTGTGTTTTGTGCGTTTGCGTGTGTTTTTGTCTGTGTTTTGTGCGTTCGCGTGTGTTTTTGTCTGTGTTTTGTGTGTTCGCGTGTGTTTTTTGTCTGTGTTTTGTGCGTTTGTGTGTTTTTTGTCTGTGTTTTGTGTGTTTGCGTGTGTCTTTTGTCTGTACGTGTGTTTTTGTCTGTGTTTTGTGCGTTTGCGTGTGTCTTTTGTCTGTACGTGTGTTTTTGTCTGTGTTTTGTACATGTTTTTGTCTGTGTTTTGTGTGTTCGTGTGTGTTTTTGTCTGTGTTTTGTGTGTTCGCGTGTGTTTTTGTCTGTGTTTTGTGTGTTCGCGTGTGTTTTTGTCTGTGTTTGTGTGTTCGCGTGTGTTTTTGTCTGTGTTTTGTGTGTTCGCGTGTGTTTTTTGTCTGTGTTTTGTGTGTTCTCGTGTTTTGTCTGTGTTTTGTGCGTTTGCGTGTGTTTTGTCTGTGTTTTGTGCGTTTGCGTGTGTCTTTTGTCTGTGTTTTGTGCGTTTGTGTGTTTTTTGTCTGTGTTTTGTGTGTTTGCGTGTGTCTTTTGTCTGTACGTGTGTTTTTGTCTGTGTTTTGTGCGTTTGCGTGTGTCTTTTGTCTGTACGTGTGTTTTTGTCTGTGTTTTGTACATGTTTTTGTCTGTGTTTTGTGTGTTCGTGTGTGTTTTTGTCTGTGTTTTGTGTGTTCGCGTGTGTTTTTGTCTGTGTTTTGTGTGTTCTCGTGTTTTGTCTGTGTTTTGTGCGTTTGCGTGTGTTTTGTCTGTGTTTTGTGCGTTTGCGTGTGTATTTTGTATGTGTTTTGTGCGTTTGTGTGTTTTTTGTCTGTGTTTTGTGCGTTTGCGTGTGTCTTTTGTCTGTACGTGTGTTTTTGTCTGTGTTTTGTGCGTTTGCGTGTGTCTTTTGTCTGTACGTGTGTTTTTGTCTGTGTTTTGTACATGTTTTTGTCTGTGTTTTGTGTGTTCGTGTGTGTTTTTGTCTGTGTTTTGTGTGTTCGCGTGTGTTTTTGTCTGTGTTTGTGTGTTCGCGTGTGTTTTTGTCTGTGTTTTGTGTGTTCGCGTGTGTTTTTGTCTGTGTTTTGTGTGTTCGCGTGTGTTTTTTGTCTGTGTTTTGTGTGTTCTCGTGTTTTGTCTGTGTTTTGTGCGTTTGTGTGTTTTTTGTCTGTGTTTTGTGTGTTTGCGTGTGTCTTTTGTCTGTACGTGTGTTTTTGTCTGTGTTTTGTGCGTTTGCGTGTCTTTTGTGCGTTTGCCTGTGTCTTTTGTCTGTGTTTTGTGCGTTTGCCTGTGTCTTTTGTCTGTGTTTTGTGTGTTCGCGTGTCTTTTGTCTGTGTTTTGTGCGTTTGCGTGTCTTTTGTCTGTGTTTTGTGTGTTCGCGTGTCTTTTGTCTGTGTTTTGTGCGTTTGCGTGTCTTTTGTCTGTACGTGTGTTTTGTGTGTGTGTTTTGTGCGTTTGCATGTGTCTTTTGTCTGTGTTTTGTGCGTTTGCGTGTGTCTTTTGTCTGTACGTGTGTTTTGTGTGTGTGTTTTGTGCGTTTGCGTGTGTCTTTTGTCTGTGTTTTGTGCGTTTGCGTGTGTCTTTTGTCTGTACGTGTGTTTTGTGTGTGTGTTTTGTGTGTTCGCGTGTCTTTTGTCTGTGTTTTGTGCGTTTGCGTGTCTTTTGTCTGTGTTTTGTGCGTTTGCGTGTCTTTTGTCTGTACGTGTGTTTTGTGTGTGTGTTTTGTGCGTTTGCGTGTCTTTTGTCTGTACGTGTGTTTTGTGTGTGTGTTTTGCGTTTGTGGTTGACGCTGCTCGTGTCCACAGGCCGGGATCGAGCCGGCAGTCGCGCCGCGGCCTGTGATGTCATCAACACGCGCCATCCCGACTCCCCATCAACCCCCATCTCAGACTGTGTGTAAGTGACCAGAGCCTTTAGACCTGGTTTAGACCTCGTTTAGACCTGGTTTAGTCCTGGTTTAGACCTGGTTTAGTCCTGGTTTAGTCCTGGTTTAGTCCTGGTTTAGTCCTGGTTTAGTCCTGGTTTAGCCCTGGTTTAGTCCTGGTTTAGTCCTGGTTCAGTCCTGGTGTAGTCCTGGTTTAGTCCTGGTTTAGACCTGGTTTAGTCCTGGTTTAGTCCTGGTTCAGTCCTGGTGTAGTCCTGGTTTAGTCCTGGTTTAGACCTGGTTTAGTCCTGGTTCCGTCCTGGTTTCGTCCTGGTTCCGTCCTGGTTCTGTCCTGGTTTAGCCCTGCTTTAGCCCTGCTTTAGCCCTGGTTTAGCCCTGGTTTAGCCCTGGTTTAGCCCTGGTTTAGCCCTGGTTTAGACCTGGTTTAGACCTGGTTTAGTCCTGGTTTAGTCCTGGTTTAGCCCTGGTTTAGTCCTGGTTTAGTCCTGGTTTAGTCCTGGTTTAGCCCTGGTTTAGCCCTGGTTTAGCCCTGGTTTAGCCCTGGTTTAGTCCTGGTTTAGTCCTGGTTTAGTCCTGGTTTAGACCTGGTTTAGTCCTGGTTTAGACCTGGTTTAGACCTGGTTTAGCCCTGGTTTAGCCCTGGTTTAGCCCTGGTTTAGCCCTGGTTTTGTCCTGGTTTTGTCCTGGTTTTGTCCTGGTTTTGTCCTGGTTTAGTCCTGGTTTAGTCCTGGTTTAGTCCTGGTTTAGTCCTGGTTTAGTCCTGGTTTAGACCTGGTTTAGTCCTGGTTTAGCCCTGGTTTAGCCCTGGTTTAGCCCTGGTTTAGACCTGGTTTAGTCCTGGTTTAGCCCTGGTTTAGACCTGGTTTAGACCTGGTTTAGACCTGGTTTAGTCCTGGTTTAGCCCTGGTTTAGACCTGGTTTAGCCCTGGTTTAGCCCTGGTTTAGACCTGGTTTAGTCCTGGTTTAGCCCTGGTTTAGCCCTGGTTTAGTCCTGGTTTAGTCCTGGTTTAGACCTGGTTTAGTCCTGGTTTAGTCCTGGTTTAGTCCTGGTTTAGTCCTGGTTTAGACCTGGTTTAGTCCTGGTTTAGTCCTGGTTTAGCCCTGGTTTAGCCCTGGTTTTGTCCTGGTTTTGTCCTGGTTTAGTCCTGGTTTAGTCCTGGTTTAGTCCTGGTTTAGCCCTGGTTTAGCCCTGGTTTTGTCCTGGTTTTGTCCTGGTTTTGTCCTGGTTTAGTCCTGGTTTAGACCTGGTTTAGTCCTGGTTTAGTCCTGGTTTAGTCCTGGTTTAGTCCTGGTTTAGACCTGGTTTAGTCCTGGTTTAGTCCTGGTTTAGACCTGGTTTAGACCTGGTTTAGACCTGGTTTAGCCCTGGTTTAGCCCTGGTTTAGACCTGGTTTAGACCTGGTTTAGTCCTGGTTTAGCCCTGGTTTAGACCTGGTTTAGACCTGGTTTAGACCTGGTTTAGTCCTGGTTTAGTCCTGGTTTAGTCCTGGTTTAGTCCTGGTTTAGACCTGGTTTAGTCCTGGTTTAGCCCTGGTTTAGCCCTGGTTTTGTCCTGGTTTTGTCCTGGTTTTGTCCTGGTTTAGTCCTGGTTTAGACCTGGTTTAGTCCTGGTTTAGACCTGGTTTAGACCTGGTTTAGTCCTGGTTTAGACCTGGTTTAGACCTGGTTTAGACCTGGTTTAGTCCTGGTTTAGTCCTGGTTTATACCTGGTTTAGACCTGGTTTAGTCCTGGTTTAGCCCTGGTTTAGCCCTGGTTTAGTCCTGGTTTAGTCCTGGTTTAGTCCTGGTTTAGTCCTGGTTTAGTCCTGGTTTAGACCTGGTTTAGTCCTGGTTTAGTCCTGGTTTAGCCCTGGTTTAGCCCTGGTTTTGTCCTGGTTTTGTCCTGGTTTTGTCCTGGTTTAGTCCTGGTTTAGACCTGGTTTAGTCCTGGTTTAGACCTGGTTTAGACCTGGTTTAGTCCTGGTTTAGCCCTGGTTTAGACCTGGTTTAGACCTGGTTTAGTCCTGGTTTAGTCCTGGTTTAGACGTGGTTTAGTCCTGGTTTAGACCTGGTTTAGTCCTGGTTTAGACCTGGTTTAGTCCTGGTTTAGACCTGGTTTAGACCTGGTTTAGACCTGGTTTAGTCCTGGTTTAGACCTGGTTTAGACCTGGTTTAGTCCTGGTTAATCCTGGTTTAGACCTGGTTTAGTCCTGGTTTAGACCTGGTTTAGACCTGGTTTAGTCCTGGTTTAGCCCTGGTCTGTGTGCTCCATGTGTTTTTTCATTCATTTCGTTTCTCAGGATGTCTTGTCGTTTTTCTCCTTCGTTTCTCAGGATGTCTTGTCGTTTTTCTCCTTCGTTTCTCAGGATGATGCTGATACAGACTTTGAGTCGGAGCCGCTGAGGTTTAAAACTCGTTGTCGTTTCCTCGTCAGTCGGACCTGAGTTCTGTTTAAGCTTTAAAAAAACGCTCAGTTTTATTTCAGCGTCGAAGTGCTGAAGTTTTTATACTTTTTATTAAATCTTATTCTGCAGTTCACACAGATCACCAGCAGATGGAGCCTCTTCCTAAAGCTTTAGTGCCACGTGTTTGTTCTCAGGATAAAAACAGTTTCACAGAAGAACCTCAGGCTCATAAAACACATTCATGTCCGAATAGTTTAAGGTGAAGACGGCGTTTTCACACCAGGAACAGCTGTGGAGTGAAGTGCCACAGTTCAGCTCTGGAACCTGAACTGTTCTCGTATTAAAACGTCAGATCAAACTCTGGACGTTCCCTGTCCCGGTGGTGCAGTGGACACGTCACGCGCCCTTCAACGGGAGGGTCACCGGTCCTGCACAGGGCTGATTCTGACAAACCACAGAACTGGAATAAAGTTCCACCCGTTAGGAACACAAACCGACTCCCGAACCACCAGAAAATCAGTCCGAGAGCCAAAAACGAGCCACAGCTTCGTCCTGTCCACTCCTCATTTCCTGTTCGGCTCCTCAGTTCTGAGCTGCACGACGTCGGATAAAAGTTCGTTTGAAAATGAAAGTGGCAGAGATTTGTGGGAATGTGCAGCAAAAACACAGATTTTACATTTACCGTATTTTTCGGACTATAAGTCGCACTTATTTTTTGTCAGGGTTTGGGTGGTTCCTGCGACTTATACTCAGGTGCGACTTATATATTACATTTTTCATACAGTCCACAGACCAAATATATGAATCGCATATGAATCAAAAATGAAAAAACAAATTCTCTGGTTTTCATTTCGGTTTTAGAGACAAATAATAAAAGAGTTGTTTTTTCGTTTCTTTATTTTTGGTTCAATATTGAAAAACGAATGAACGAACGACACTCGGATTCTTCTCTGTTCGGTTGTTTTTATCACTATAACTTCTGTAAGTCGCCCTTCAGGAGGAAATGTCGAGTCTTGAATTTATTAAATAAATTTCCTCCAAAAAGTGCGACTTATACATGTTTTTATCTTCTTCATTGTGCATTTTTTTGGCTGGTGCGACTTATAGAAAAATACGGTAATGAAACAAACACAGGATGTGTTCAGTTTGGATGTTCAGTGAAGCTCAGGTGGGACCCGCGGGTCCTCTGACGTTTGACCCAAACCACAGAACAACATTTTCACCCGTTTCATTCAGATTTGTGCTTCACCCGTCGGGACCTGAAGCTGCCACAGACTCGAATCGCTCCAGTCTGATATTTTGGTGAAATAAAATGTAAAAATTGCCTCAGCTGCTCCGGTCTGAAGTATCGGTATCGGTATCGGCCCTGAGCCGCCCTCCCGCTTCTGTCGATACGTTTCTGTTCTTCTCGTTTATTAAAGTTTGTTTGAATCTTTTCAGTGTGAATTAACCTCTTCCTGCTCTCCCTCCGCAGACTTGATCAGTCGTCCCCGTAGCCCCGCCCCCTCTCCTCCCCCGCCCCTCCCCCCGAGCAGGCCGCCTCCCCCCACGCCTCCCTCTCCCCGAGACTCTTCCTCCTCGGCGCCCGTCGCACCCGCCGCCGCCCGCCCGCCGCCCCCCCCTCAGCAGCCCCTCCCCTCCGGCGCCGCCACGCCCGCCGCCGCCGCTCCTGCCCCCGCGCCCGCCAACGCGCCCGCCGCACCCGCCGCCCCGCCCCCGACAGGAGCAGGGGCGGGCGGTGGCGGGGGGGCGGGGCCAGAGGAGTGGGAGGAGCCTGTGTTACGACAGCTGGAGGCGGAGTCAGAGGACGTGCTCCGGGTCCCGCGCGCCGTGGACAATCAGTACTCCTTCTTCTAGACCTGGACCGGGACCGGGACCTGGACCAGGATCTGGACTGGGACCGGGACCGGGACCTGGACCGGGATCTGGACCTGGACCTGGCCCGGGACTGTGCGGTGAGAGGGCGGCGCTGGATCCACTACAGCAGACTTTAGAGGAGGCGGACATTTTGAAACGGGACAAACGCAGCGAGGCGGGACTCAAAATGGCCGCCACTCATTTGACACTTTATTTTGAAAAGGTACGACAGGAAGTACTAATGACGCAGTTCACTCTGATGGTACTTCTGATCTCACTGGTACAAGGGAAGACCTGGTCTAGGCCGGGTTTAGTCCTAGTCTGGTACTGGTTTGGTACTAGTTTAGACCTGGTTTAGACCTGGTTTTGTTTTGGTCCTTTTAGATTTTGCTGAATTCAAAACGTCACAAAAATGAAAAGCAGAAGTGAGAGCGACCGAGGTTTGTCCCAGTACAACACTACAGAGAGAGAGAGAGAAAGAGGAGGAGGAGGAGGAAGAGGAGGAGGAGGAGGAGGAGGAGAGATGGACGAGGAGGAAAAGGAGGAGAAACACTAAAGTGAAACAGGAGCCGGTTTTACCTCAAACAGTCGACTGCTTTAGATCCACAGACCTGAGAAATCTGGATTTAAAGTTTAGAAACCTGATCTGTCCCCAAATAGTCCTGGTTTAGACCTGGTTTAGTCCTGGTTTAGGCCTGGTTTAGTCCTGGTTTAGTCCTGGTTTAGTCCTGGTTTAGACCTGGTTTAGACCTGGTTTAGTCCTGGTTTAGTCCTGGTTTAGTCCTGGTTTAGTCCTGGTTTAGACCTGGTTTAGACCTGGTTTAGACCTGGTTTAGTCCTGGTTTAGACCTGGTTTAGACCTGGTTTAGTCCTGGTTCAGTTCTGGTTTAGTCCTGGTTCAGTCCTGGTTTAGTCCTGGTTTAGACCTGGTTTAGACCTGGTTTAGTCCTGGTTTAGTCCTGGTTTAGACCTGGTTTAGACCTGGTTTAGTCCTGGTTTAGTCCTGGTTTAGACCTGGTTTAGTCCTGGTTTAGTCCTGGTTCAGTCCTGGTTTAGTCCTGGTTTAGTCCTGGTTCAGTCCTGGTTTAGTCCTGGTTCAGTCCTGGTTTAGACCTGGTTTAGTCCTGGTTCAGTCCTGGTTCAGTCCTGGTTTAGACCTGGTTTAGTCCTGGTTTAGTCCTGGTTTAGTCCTGGTTCAGTCCTGGTTTAGACCTGGTTTAGACCTGGTTTAGACCTGGTTTAGACCTGGTTTAGTCCTGGTTTAGACCTGGTTTAGTCCTGGTTTAGTCCTGGTTTAGACCTGGTTCAGTCCTGGTTTAGTCCTGGTTCAGTCCTGGTTCAGTCCTGGTTTAGTCCTGGTTTAGTCCTGGTTTAGTCCTGGTTTAGACCTGGTTTAGACCTGGTTTAGACCTGGTTTAGTCCTGGTTTAGACCTGGTTTAGACCTGGTTTAG
This sequence comes from Odontamblyopus rebecca, assembly GCA_030686955.1. Classification (NCBI taxonomy): domain Eukaryota; kingdom Metazoa; phylum Chordata; class Actinopteri; order Gobiiformes; family Gobiidae; genus Odontamblyopus; species Odontamblyopus rebecca. The sequence goes on from CM060667.1 coordinate 1,459,136, forward strand.
TCCTGGTTCAGTTCTGGTTTAGTCCTGGTTCAGTCCTGGTTTAGTCCTGGTTTAGACCTGGTTTAGACCTGGTTTAGTCCTGGTTTAGTCCTGGTTTAGACCTGGTTTAGTCCTGGTTTAGTCCTGGTTCAGTCCTGGTTTAGTCCTGGTTTAGTCCTGGTTCAGTCCTGGTTCAGTCCTGGTTCAGTCCTGGTTCAGTCCTGGTTTAGTCCTGGTTTAGTCCTGGTTCAGTCCTGGTTTAGTCCTGGTTTAGTCCTGGTTCAGTCCTGGTTCAGTCCTGGTTCAGTCCTGGTTTAGTCCTGGTTTAGTCCTGGTTTAGTCCTGGTTCAGTCCTGGTTTAGTCCTGGTTCAGTCCTGGTTCAGTCCTGGTTCAGTCCTGGTTTAGACCTGGTTTAGTCCTGGTTCAGTCCTGGTTCAGTCCTGGTTTAGACCTGGTTTAGTCCTGGTTTAGTCCTGGTTTAGTCCTGGTTCAGTCCTGGTTTAGACCTGGTTTAGACCTGGTTTAGACCTGGTTTAGACCTGGTTTAGTCCTGGTTTAGTCCTGGTTTAGACCTGGTTTAGTCCTGGTTTAGTCCTGGTTTAGACCTGGTTCAGTCCTGGTTCAGTCCTGGTTCAGTCCTGGTTCAGTCCTGGTTTAGTCCTGGTTTAGTCCTGGTTTAGTCCTGGTTTAGACCTGGTTTAGTCCTGGTTTAGACCTGGTTTAGTCCTGGTTCAGACCTGGTTTAGTCCTGGTTCAGTCCTGGTTCAGACCTGGTTTAGTCCTGGTTCAGTCCTGGTTTAGACCTGGTTTAGACCTGGTTTAGTCCTGGTTTAGACCTGGTTTAGACCTGGTTTAGTCCTGGTTTAGTCCTGGTTCAGTCCTGGTTCAGACCTGGTTTAGTCCTGGTTCAGTCCTGGTTTAGACCTGGTTTAGACCTGGTTTAGTCCTGGTTCAGACCTGGTTTAGTCCTGGTTCAGTCCTGGTTCAGACCTGGTTTAGTCCTGGTTCAGTCCTGGTTTAGACCTGGTTTAGACCTGGTTTAGTCCTGGTTTAGACCTGGTTTAGACCTGGTTTAGTCCTGGTTTAGTCCTGGTTCAGTCCTGGTTCAGACCTGGTTTAGTCCTGGTTCAGTCCTGGTTTAGACCTGGTTTAGTCCTGGTTTAGTCCTGGTTTAGTCCTGGTTTAGTCCTGGTTCAGTCCTGGTTCAGACCTGGTTTAGTCCTGGTTCAGTCCTGGTTTAGTCCTGGTTTAGTCCTGGTTCAGTCCTGGTTTAGACCTGGTTTAGACCTGGTTTAGTCCTGGTTCAGACCTGGTTTAGTCCTGGTTCAGTCCTGGTTCAGACCTGGTTTAGTCCTGGTTCAGTCCTGGTTTAGACCTGGTTTAGACCTGGTTTAGTCCTGGTTTAGACCTGGTTTAGACCTGGTTTAGTCCTGGTTTAGACCTGGTTCAGTCCTGGTTTAGACCTGGTTTAGACCTGGTTTAGTCCTGGTTTAGACCTGGTTTAGACCTGGTTTAGTCCTGGTTTAGACCTGGTTCAGTCCTGGTTTAGACCTGGTTTAGACCTGGTTTAGTCCTGGTTTAGACCTGGTTTAGTCCTGGTTCAGTCCTGGTTTAGTCCTGGTTCAGTCCTGGTTCAGACCTGGTTTAGTCCTGGTTCAGTCCTGGTTTAGACCTGGTTTAGTCCTGGTTTAGACCTGGTTTAGACCTGGTTCAGTCCTGGTTTAGACCTGGTTTAGTCCTGGTTCAGTCCTGGTTTAGACCTGGTTTAGACCTGGTTCAGTCCTGGTTTAGACCTGGTTTAGTCCTGGTTTAGACCTGGTTTAGTCCTGGTTCAGTCCTGGTTTAGACCTGGTTTAGTCCTGGTTCAGTCCTGGTTTAGACCTGGTTTAGTCCTGGTTCAGTCCTGGTTTAGACCTGGTTTAGTCCTGGTTTAGTCCTGGTTTAGTCCTGGTTCAGTCCTGGTTCAGACCTGGTTTAGTCCTGGTTCAGTCCTGGTTTAGTCCTGGTTTAGTCCTGGTTCAGTCCTGGTTTAGACCTGGTTTAGACCTGGTTTAGTCCTGGTTCAGACCTGGTTTAGTCCTGGTTCAGTCCTGGTTCAGACCTGGTTTAGTCCTGGTTCAGTCCTGGTTTAGACCTGGTTTAGACCTGGTTTAGTCCTGGTTTAGACCTGGTTTAGACCTGGTTTAGTCCTGGTTTAGTCCTGGTTCAGTCCTGGTTCAGACCTGGTTTAGTCCTGGTTCAGTCCTGGTTTAGACCTGGTTTAGACCTGGTTTAGTCCTGGTTTAGACCTGGTTTAGTCCTGGTTCAGTCAGAATTACTTTTACATTTTTTGTTTTATTAAATTCTAACAGAAATCAAAATCCAGTTTATAAAAAGGAAACGTGTCCAAACGGCTGCAGGTTCTGTGATGTCGGCGTGAGTGGGGCTCGTTACATGTGTGTTTATGGCAGAATGTTCAGCAGTTACCGCGGTGACGGAGCAGCCGCACAAACACGACCCGCTCCTTTCCTCAATACTCTGAACACTCAAAGTGATTTAACGTCCACGTTCCTGTTCAGGACTTTGATGTGACACTGAAAGGTGAGAGCTAAAGCTAAAGCTAGTGCTAGTGCTAGTGCTAGTACTAGTGCTAATGCTAGTGCTAATGCTAGTGCTAGTGCTAATGCTAAGAAAGTGTTTGTCTCTGAAGCGGTCGACTCTTCCTCTTCCTGTTCGCTCCGTCCTTTCACAGTAAAAGACGGTCCTGGTCTGTGCTTTTATTTTGTCCGACTCGTGTTTGTGCCTTTGTCGTTTCCATGTTTCGTTTTGGGGCAAAATGGAAAAAAAAGTGTAAAATTTTGTTCAGAAAGTTTTAAAATTTTAGCTGAATTTTTGTACCTGTGCCTTTTCATGTTCTGCATCAACACCCACTGGTTCAGTCCTGGTTCAGTCCTGGTCTAGTCCTGGTTTAGTCCAGGTTTAGTCCAGGTTTAGTCCAGGTTCAGTCCTGGTTTAGTCCTGGTTTAGTCCTGGTTCAGTCCTGGTTCAGTCCTGGTTTAGTCCTGGTTTAGTCCTGGTTTAGTCCAGGTTTAGTCCTGGTTTAGTCCTGGTTTAGTCCTGGTTCAGTCCTGGTTTAGTCCTGGTTTAGTCCTGGTTTAGACCTGGTTTTAGTTCTAGCTCAGTCCCAATTTATTCTGGTTCAGTCCTGGTTTAGTCCCCGGTTCAGACCCCGGTTCAGACCTGGTCTAGTCCCGGTCTGGTCTCTTGTCTCTGGTTGGATCTTGTGCCTTGTGTGTTTGGGACTCGAGGAACGATTCAATTTAACCACAAAAATAAAATCTAATAAAAAAAACAAAACTTGCGACTTTAAGTTACTCCTACTGCACCTGTCTGCACCTGTCTCCTACTGCACCTGTCTGCACCTGTCTGCACCTGTCTCCTACTGCACCTGTCTGCACCTGTCTGCACCTGTCTCCTACTGCACCTGTCTGCACCTGTCTCCTACTGCACCTGTCTCCTACTGCACCTGTCTCCTACTGCACCTGTCTGCACCTGTCTCTTACTGCACCTGTCTGCACCTGTCTGCACCTGTCTCCTACTGCACCTGTCTCCTACTGCACCTGTCTGCACCTGTCTCTTACTGCACCTGTCTGCACCTGTCTCCTACTGCACCTGTCTCCTGCACCTGTCTCCTACTGCACCTGTCTCCTGCACCTGTCTGCACCTGTCTCCTACTGCACCTGTCTGCACCTGTCTCCTACTGCACCTGTCTGCACCTGTCTCCTACTGCACCTGTCTGCACCTGTCTCCTACTGCACCTGTCTGCACCTGTCTCCTACTGCACCTGTCTGCACCTGTCTCCTACTGCACCTGTCTCCTGCACCTGTCTGCACCTGTCTCCTACTGCACCTGTCTCCTGCACCTGTCTGCACCTGTCTCCTACTGCACCTGTCTGCACCTGTCTCCTACTGCACCTGTCTCCTATTGCACCTGTCTCCTACTGCACCTGTCTCTACTGCACCTGTCTCCTACTGCACCTGTCTCCTACTGCACCTGTCTCCTACTGCACCTGTCTCCTACTGCACCTGTCTCCTACTGCACCTGTCTCTACTGCACCTGTCTCCTACTGCACCTGTCTCCTATTGCACCTGTCTCCTACTGCACCTGTCTCCTACTGCACCTGTTTCCTACTGCACCTGTCTCTACTGCACCTGTCTCCTACTGCACCTGTCTCCTATTGCACCTGTCTCTACTGCACCTGTCTCCTACTGCACCTGTCTCCTATTGCACCTGTCTGCACCTGTCTCTACTGCACCTGTCTCTACTGCACCTGTCTCTACTGCACCTGTCTGCACCTGTCTCCTACTGCACCTGTCTCCTACTGCACCTGTCTGCACCTGTCTTACTGTGGGAAATTTGACCCTGGGGAAGTTTGAGCGTCTCTTCTTTTAGCCCGGATGCCCTTCCACAGGCCTCATCCTCCGTCCCGACTTGCTTCAAACAGCTAAGCTGGACACAGCGGCTCATCAGAGTCTGATCCCTCAGAGCTCAGAGGCTCAGCAGGGGACAGGACAGGGATGGAGACACTGGGAATTCCAGGTGCCACAGGGGGGCGCCAGGCACAAAAAACTGGTGTTGTGTCCTTAGGCAAGACACTTCCCCCACATGGCCTAGTGTGGAAGTGCTGTGTGCAGGGCAGGACTCCCTTGAAAAAGAGATGAGTGTCTCAGTGGGACTTTCCTGGGTAAATAAAGGTAAAAAAAAACAGAGCTGGAGCTGGAGCGAGGAGCTGAAACGTCACTTGTTGGACTATGTGAAAACGTCCCAAACTGTCTGGTGCTCAGGGCAGGAAAAAAAGGAAAGATGAGGAAAAACGCAACAAAGACAGAGGTAAAGTTCCAGCAAAGATGAGGCCCTGATAGTTTTCCTGTTGCAGAAAGAATATGACATTTGAGAGTCACTGACTGTTAGCAGGTCACATGAGGCAGTGAGGAAACAGCCTTAACTGCATCAGTTTATAGAAGCAGAGACTTTTTTATAGCAGCATCAGACTGACTTTGATCGAACGGCAAAGATATGACAGAATAATGTAAGTGCCTCCTGAGCTTCCTCAGGGAAAAAGGTCTACAGCAAAACTGTAGATGGAGATTATTCACCAGGGGCCACTTGTTCTGTTCTGTATTTGACCCCTGCTAAACATTACTGTGTTCAACTTTCTCTCAGTGACAATACTGATACTAACAATACTGATACTAACAATACTGATACTAACAATACTGATACTAACAATACTGATACTAACAATACTGATACTAACAATACTGAACTCTTTCTCTTGACTCGAGGATCCGTACTGATTATTTCAGTTCCGCTGTAATGACATAATGAGCCTGATAAAACAGGAGACACAGGATCTTCATTAATAATGTAACGAGCTTTTCACAAACATCTGTTGGCAGTATATATATATTTTTTTTTTTTTTGCAATCCAAGGGGCACCACCTGAAATGTTGCCTAGGGTGTCAAAATGGTTAGGGCCGGGCCTGGTCCCAGGAGCTGTGGAACCTGCTCCAGATCCGGGTCTTAGTCTTGGTCTGGACCTCAGCTGGAGGACGTGACCTGTTCTGCAAGTTTGGACCTGATTTAGTCCTTGTTAGACCTGGTCCTGGTCTTGGTCCTGGTCTTGGTCCTGGTCTTGGTCCTGGTCCCGGTCTCTGGTCCTGGTCCTGGTTTGGTCCTGGTCCTGGTCTTGGTCCTGGTCTTGGTCCTGGTCTTAGTCCTGGTCTTAGTCCTGGTCGGAGTGTGAAATATGGGGGTGTGGGGGGCCCGACCCCCTGATTAACCCATCACACCTCCTAAAAAGCCTTAAAAGCAGAATTTTGAGGCTGTAACGTTAGAAAAACGACACGATCTGGATGTAAACAGGAAGGAAACTGAGACGTCCAGTTTGGAGGAGGTGGAGCAAAGCTCAGCTCATCTGCACCGATGCCCCGAGGAAAACACCGAACAAACATATGGCGAATCCACGACAAGGACCACGGACAGCTCCTCCCCCCCTTCGCCGTCACCACATCCACAAACACACGGAGCAGAACCCACACCCGCCCCACCACCACCCCCTGCACCCACCCCACCACCACCCCCTGCACCCGCCCCACCACACACCCCCTGCACCCGCTCCACTACCACCCCCTGCACCCGCCCCACCACACACCCCCTGCACCCGCCCCACCACCACCCCCTGCACCCGCCCCACCACCACCCCCTGCACCCGCCCCACCACACACCCCCTGCACCCGCCCCACCCCCTGCACCCGCCCCACCACCACCCCCTGCACCCGCCCCACCACACACCCCCTGCACCCGCCCCACCACCACCCCCTGCACCCGCCCACCACACACCCCCTGCACCCGCCCACCACCACCCCCTGCACCCGCCCCACCACACACCCCCTACACCCGCCCCACCACACACCCCTGCACCCGCCCCACCACACACCCCTGCACCCGCCCACCACCACCCCCTGTACCCGCCCACCACACACCCCTGCCCCCACCCCCCCACCACCCCCTGCACCCGCCCCACCACACACCCCCTGCACCCGCCCCACCACCTCCCCCTGCACCCGTCCCACCACCACCCCCTGCACCCGCCCCACCACACACCCCCTGCACCCGCCCCACCACACACACCCCTGCACCCGCCCCACCACCACCCCCTGTACCCGCCCCACCACCACCCCTACACCCGCCCACCACACACCCCTGCACCCGCCCCACCACACACCCCTGTACTCGCCCCACCACCACCCCCTGCACCCGCCCCACCACACACCCCTGCACCCGCCCCACCACACACCCCCTGCACCCGCCCCACCACCACCCCCTGCACCCGCCCCACCACACACCCCCTGCACCCGCCCCACCACTGGAGGACAAACCCCTACACGGGGTGAACCACCGGAACATAACTGAAGTGGCTGATATCAAGAAATCCTCCCAGTGGCTGCAGAGGGCTGGACTGAAGGACACACAGAGGCTCATCCTGGAGAGGCCCAGATCCACCACACCAGACAAGACCCAAGGTGTAGGTTGTGCAAAGAAGTGCCTGAGACAGTCCAGCACATAAATGCAGGTGTCAGATGCTGCAGGGGAACATGGAGCGACAGAACCAAGTAGCGGCACAGTGTACAGAAACATCTGTGCAGAGGACGGGCTGGAAACCCCAGGATCAAGGTGGGAAACACCTCCAAAGGTTGTGGAGAATGAGCCAAGATCCTGTGGGACTCAGATCCAGACTGACAGAACAGTGATGAACCAGTCGGACATCGTGGTTCTGGATAAGTGAGAGAACAAAGCCGTGGAGCTGACACTGCAATACCGAGAGATGGAGATGTCAGGAAAAAGGAACAGGAGAAACTAGAGAAACACCAGAGGCTGAAGGAAGAGGAAGAGGCCTGAAGGTGAAGGCCTCAGTGGAGCCTGTGGTGATCAGACACTCAGGGCTGTGACCCCCAAACTGGAGCTGCAGCAGAACCAGGAAGGACAGAAAAGAGCAGAACTGGAACAGCAAAGAAACTGAAGAACTCTGAAGCTCCAGAACTCTGGTAGAACCTGAGCTGATGAGGGTGAGAGACCAAGAGACCACCCACCGAGGAAGGAGAGAAACACCTTTTGTTTTTATATACACACCCCCCAAATACTGACGGGTATTTCACACACTGGCCCTGGTCCTGGTCTCTGGTCCTGGTCTCTGGTCCTGGTCTGGTCCCTGGTCCCTGGTCCTGGTCCTGGTCTGGTCCTGGTCCTGGTCCTGGTCCCTGGTCCTGGTCTGGTCCCTGGTCCTGGTCCCTGGTCCTGGTCTCTGGTCCTGGTCTCTGGTCCTGGTCTGGTCCCTGGTCCCTGGTCCTGGTCCTGGTCCTGGTCTGGTCCTGGTCCTGGTCTGGTCCCTGGTCCCTGGTCCCTGGTCCTGGTCTGGTCCTGGTCCTGGTCTGGTCCTGGTCCTGGTCTCAGGATTCACACGTTTGTGCTTCTCACTTTTATTGACTTGGTGCGGCTCAAACAAACAAACAAACAAACAATTCTCAGGAAGTGTCAGAAAAACTACAAACTGTCCCATGATGCACCAGGGCGCCCGTCCGGTCCCATCATGCACCGGGGCGCCCGTCCGGTCCCATCATGCACCGGGGCGCCCGTCCGGTCCCATGATGCACCGGGGCGCCCGTCCGGTCCCATGATGCACCGGGGCGCCCGTCCGGTCCCATCATGCACCGGGGCGCCCGTCCGGTCCCATCATGCACCGGGGCGCCCGTCCGGTCCCATGATGCACCGGGGCGCCCGTCCGGTCCCATCATGCACCGGGGCGCCCGTCCGGTCCCATCATGCACCGGGGCGCCCGTCCGGTCCCATCATGCACCGGGGCGCCCGTCCGGTCCCATCATGCACCGGGGCGCTGCAACACAGAACCTGCAGTTAGACTCACGTTCAAGGCAGATGCCCTCCCCCTGTGTCAGATGCCCTCCCCCTGTGTCAGATGCCCTCCCCCTGTGTCAGATGCCCTCCCCTGTGTCAGATGCCCTCCCCGTGTCAGATGCCCTCCCCCTGTGTCAGATGCCCTCCCCTGTGTCAGATGCCCTCCCCGTGTGTCAGATGCCCTCCCGTGTGTCAGATGCCCTCCCCGTGTGTCAGATGCCCTCCCCTGTGTCAGATGCCCTCCCCCTGTGTCAGATGCCCTCCCCCTGTGTCAGATGCCCTCCCCCTGTGTCAGATGCCCTCCCCTGTGTCAGATGCCCTCCCCGTGTGTTTTTAGACTCACCGAGGGTTGGTTCACGTAGTCCCCCTCGTCATCACTGTCACTGTGCTCTGAAAACAGACCAGAGTTAGACCGGGACTGAACCGGGACTAAACCAGGACTAAACCAGGACTTAACCAGGGCTAAACCAGGACTAAACCAGGACTAAACCAGGGCTAACCCAGGACTAAACCGGGACTAAACCAGGACTAAACCAGGACTAAACCAGGGCTAAACCAGGACTAAACCAGGACTAAACCAGGGCTAAACCTGGACTAAACCAGGATTAAACCAGGACTGAACCAAGACTAAACCAGGACTAAACCAGGGCTAAACCAGGACTAAACCCGGCCTAAACCAGGACTAAACCAGGACTAAACCCGGCCTAAACCAGGACTAAACCAGGACTAAACCAGGACTAAACCAGGACTGAACCAGGACTGAACCAGGACTAAACCAGGACTGCAGACTGTGTAAATTGTGTAAAAGTTTAATAGAAAATAAAAAGTTGTGTCACCGCTGGAGTCTTGGCTCTGATTGGTCCCCAGCTGATCACATGACCATGTGGAGGCCTGTGATTGGCTGATGGAGGTGTCCGGCTCGCCCACGTTCACGTAGTTATGTTCTGCAGAGAGAGAGAGAGTCAGAGCCGCAGCTGCCCCGGGGCAGAACGAGCACACGACTGCCCCAAACTGCCCCTGAACTGCCCCCGAACTGTGTAAAGTAGAAAAGTGTAAAGTAGAAGTGTAACGTAAAAAAGCGTAAAGTTGAAAATGTCGGACCTGCGTTCTCGTAGCTGCCGTCTTCACTCTCTGAAAAACACAAACACAAACATGAACCCCCATCTGACACCTGTCGCACCTGCCACATCTGCTTCACCTGTCGCACCTGCCACATCTGCTTCACCTGTTTCATCCATCGCACCTGCCTCACCTGCCTCACCTGTCTCTCCTGCCTCTCCTGCCTCACCTGTCTCACCTGTCTCTCCTGCCTCACCTGTCTCACCTGTCTCACCTGTCTCTCCTGCCTCACCTGTCTCACCTGTCTCTCCTGCCTCACCTGTCTCACCTGTCTCACCTGTCTCTCCTGCCTCACCTGTCTCTCCTGCCTCACCTGTCTCACCTGCCTCATCTGCCTCACCTGCCTCACCTGTCTCACCTGCCTCACCTGCCTCACCTGCCTCATCTGCCTCATCTGCCTCACCTGTCTCACCTGCCTCACCTGCCTCACCTGTCTCACTTGTCTCACCTGTCTCACCTGTCTCACCTGTCTCACCTGTCTCTCCTGCCTCACCTGTCTCACCTGTCTCTCCTGCCTCACCTGTCTCACCTGCCTCATCTGCCTCACCTGTCTCTCCTGCCTCACCTGTCTCACCTGCCTCATCTGCCTCACCTGCCTCACCTGCCTCACCTGTCTCACCTGACTCACCTGCCTCACCTGTCTCTCCTGCCTCACCTGTCTCTCCTGCCTCACCTGTCTCACCTGCCTCATCTGCCTCACCTGCCTCACCTGTCTCACCTGCCTCACCTGCCTCACCTGTCTCACTTGTCTCACCTGTCTCACCTGTCGCACCTGTCTGGGCTCAGGTTAAACTCAGGCTGTAAAGTGCTGATGTGTTTGTGACAGCAGCGCCCCCACAGGCCAAACGGAGGAACTGTCTGAGACACAAGTGTCCAAATGAGGCTCATCGAGGGCAGCAGGTCCATGTTTGGAATTCTGACCACGATCGTATCATAGCAACCAAAGAGCCAATCAGCAGCGAGGCTGTTGAAGGTAATGCCCCTTCCCTTAGCAATGCTGTCAATCAAACCTGTTGCTAATGCTAGTGGGAGGGGCCTTGGGGAAAGAAGGCGTCTGATTTGTTGGTTCTTAATGTTCAGATGTGGATTTGGGACAAAATGTTGAACTCAAACCCCAGGATCCTGTGGACAGGGTCAGAGGTCAGAGGTCAGACAGGGTCACGCTTTAACCACAGAACTATGATCAAATCTGGAGCTGAATCCAAGATGGCGCCGTGTCGTTTTCAGTGTCTGTGTCATTGCCGCATGAGCCCAAAAAAGATTTTTACTTCCTCCGCCGAATGTGTGACGCCAGAAACGCAGTTCTGACCAATCAGAGTGCGGCTCAGAGGAGAACTCTGACAACGCTGATTTTTAGGAACTTTGATGATTAAAAACATTTTTAAAGTTCATATTGTAAAAATACAGAAGAAGAAGTGAACGCCCTGAAGAACACGGGACGTCTGATTCCACACAAACGCTCCGTGCTGCTGCGGGAGGAGCGTTTCTGGGCTGCAGTTCCGCACTCAGCCACAAATCAATCCAGCTCTTATTATAGATCCACGACTTTGACACACAAACTGAACTGGAGCCAGAGTCCGTGGAGCCCAGTCACATCCATGAACACTTCCTGTTTGGAGCGCGGCGGCAGAATGTTTAGCTCGCTGACCTCTGACCTCTGAGCAGAGGCACTGACCTGAGCTGGGGCTGGAGGGGCGGCTGACGGTGGCCACAGGGGGCGCTGTCTCCGGGAGCACCTCTCTGATCAAACACAAACGACATCAGAACAAAGTGAAAGTACTGATACTTCAGAACACTTGTACTTGGGAGTATTTGTAGTACTCAGAGTACTCACATGTATCCAGGGTCCGGGACGCCCTCCTCCTCGCTGTCCAGACACCCACACGAGGCTGACGGACGAGAAGAGAAAGAGGGACAGTTTACATTTGAGTGGAAAAGAGTGTAAAATAACAGTGTAAAATAACAGTGTAAAATAACAGAGCATAAAATAACTGTGTAAAGTAAAAAAATATAAAATAAGTGTAAAACAACAGACTGTAAAATAAAAGAGCGTAAAATAAGACTGTAAAGTAAAGGTGTGAAATAACAGTATAAAGTAAGTGTAAAATAAAAGAGTGTAAAACAACAGTGTAAAATAACTGTAAAATAAAAGTGTAAAATAAGAGTGTAAAGTAAAAAATGTACAACAGCATAAAACAACAGAGCGTAAAATAAGAGTGTAAAGTAAAAAAGTATAAAGTAAGAGAGTAAAACAGACTGGAAAATAAAAGAGCAAAGTAAAAGAGTGTAAAATAAGAGTGTAAAGTAAAAGTGTGAAATAATATAGTATAAAGTAGTAAGATAATGTAAAATAAAAGAGTGTAAAATAACTGCATAAAGTAAAAAAGTAAAATACGAGCGAAATACAGTGTAAAATAAGAGTGTAAAGTAAAACAGTATAAATAAAAGAGTGTAAAGTAAAAAAGTATAAAATAAGAGTGTAAAGCAACAGTGTAAAATAAAAGATTGCAAACTAAAAGTGTAAAATAACAGCATAAAATAAACAAGTGGGTCGGGTGCGGAGAGATCTGGGCAGCAGTCGAAGGCGGGGGCCTCGGCGACCAGATCTCCGGACATGGAGACTAGCTCTGGGGACATGGAATGTCACCTCGCTGGGGGGGAAGGAGCCTGAGCTTGTGCGGGAGGTCGAGCGTTACCGGCTAGATATAGTCGGCCTCACCTCCACGCACAGCTTGGGCTCTGGAACCCAACTCCTTGAGAGGGGCTGGACTCTCCATTTCTCTGGCGTTGGCCGCGGGGAGCGGCGGCGAGCTGGCGTGGGCTTATAGCCCCACAGCTCAGCCGCTGCGTGTTGGAGTTCACCCCGGTGAACGAGAGGGTCGCGTCCCTGCGCCTTCGGGTCGGGGACAGGTCTCTCACTGTGGTGTCGGCCTATGGGCCGAACAGCAGTGCAGAGTACCCGGCCTTCTTGGAGTCCCTGGGAGGGGTACTGGATAGTGCACCGACCGGGGACTCCGTTGTTCTACTGGGGGACTTCAACGCCCATGTGGGCAACGACAGTGACACTTGGAGAGGGGTGATTGGGAGGAACGGCCTCCCTGATCTGAACCCGAGTGGTGTTCTGTTATTGGACTTCTGTGCTAGTCACAGTTTGTCCATAACGAACACCATGTTCGAGCACAAGGGGGTCCATCGGTGCACGTGGCACCAGGACTCCCTAGGCCGGAGGTCGATGATCGACTTTGTTGTCGTGTCATCTGACCTCCGGCCGTGTGTCTTGGACACTCGGGTGAAGAGAGGGGCAGAGCTGTCAACTGATCACCACCTGGTGGTGAGTTGGGTCCGCTGGCGGAGGAGGAAGCCGGAAAGACCTGGCAGGCCCAAGCGTATCGTGAGGGTCTGCTGGGAACGTCTGGCGGAACCTTCTGTCAGTGTGGCCTTCAACTCACACCTCCGGGAGAGCTTCTCCCAGATCCCGAGGGAGGCTGGGGACATGGAGCCCGAGTGGGCTTCGTTCTCGGCCTCCATTGTCGATGCGGCCGTTCGTAGCTGTGGCCGTAAGGTCTGCGGTGCCTGTCGCGGCGGCAATCCCCGAACCCGGTGGTGGACACCGGAAGTAAGGGATGCCGTCAAGCTGAAGAAGGAGTCCTACCGGGCCTTACTGGCCCGGTGGACTCCTGAGGCAGCTGACGGGTACCGTCGGGCCAAGCGTGCTGCAGCCCGGGCGGTTGCAGAGGCAAAAACTCGGGTCTGGGAGGAGTTCGGGGAGGCCATGGAGGAGGACTATCGGACGGCCCCAAGGAAATTCTGGCAAACCGTCCGGCGCCTCAGGAGGGGGAAGCAGTTCTTCACCAACACTGTTTACAGTGCGGGGGGAGAGCTGCTGACCTCGACTGGGGATGTTGTCGGGCGGTGGAAGGAATACTTTGGGGATCTCCTCAATCCCACCGTCACGTCCTCCGAAGAGGAGGCCGAGGCTGGGGACCCAGAGGCGGACTCATCCATCACCCTGGCCGAAGTCACTGAGGTGGTCGGAAAGCTCCTCGGTGGCAAGGCTCCGGGGGTGGATGAGATCCGTCCTGAGTACCTTAAGTCTCTGGGTGTTGTGGGGCTGTCTTGGCTGACACGTCTCTACAACATCGCGTGGCGGTCGGGAACAGTACCTTTGGACTGGCAGACCGGGGTGGTGGTCCCTCTGTATAAAAATGGGGGCCGGAGGGTGTGTTCCAACTACAGGGGAATCACACTCCTCAGCCTCCCCGGTAAAGTCTATGCCAGGGTACTGGAGAGGAGAGTCCGGCCGATAGTCGAACCTCGGATCCAAGAGGAGCAGTGTGGTTTTCGGCCTGGTCGCGGAACACTGGACCAGCTCTACACCCTCCATCGGGTGCTCGAGGGTTCATGGGAGTTTGCCCAACCAGTCCACATGTGTTTTGTGGACTTGGAGAAGGCATTCGACCGTGTCCCTCGTGGTGCCCTGTGGGGGGTGCTCCGGGAGTATGGGGTCCGGGGCCCTTTGCTAAGGGCTGTCCGGTCCCTGTATGACCGGAGCAGGAGCTGTGTTCGCATTGCCGGCAGTAAGTCAGACCTGTTCCCGGTGCATGTTGGACTCCAGGGCTGCCCTTTGTCACCGGTTCTGTTCATTGTATTTATGGACAGAATTTCTAGGCGCAGCCAGGGGCCGGAGGGGGTCCAGTTCGGGGACCACAGGATTTCATCGCTGCTTTTTGCGGATGATGTTGTCCTGTTGGCTCCATCGAACCAGGACCTGCAGCACTGGGGCGGTTTGCAGCCGAGTGTGAAGCGGCCGGGATGAGAATCAGCTGTTCCAAATCCGAGGCCATGGTTCTCGACCGGAAAAAGGTGGATTGCCCTCTCCGGGTGGGTGGGGAGTCTCTGCCTCAAGTGGAGGAGTTCAAGTATCTTGGGGTCTTGTTCACAGTGAGGGGAGGATGGAGCGTGAGATTGACAGGCGGATCGGTGCGGCGTCGGCAGTGATGCGGTCGCTGTATCGGACCGTTGTGGTGAAGAGGGAGCTGAGCCGAAAGGCGAAGCTCTCGATTTACCGGTCAATCTACGTTCCTACCCTCACCTATGGTCATGAGCTTTGGGTAATGACCGAAAGAACGAGATCGCGGATACAAGCGGCCGAAATGAGTTTCCTCCGCAGAGTGGCCGGGCGCTCCCTTAGAGATAGGGTGAGGAGCTCGGTCACACGGGAGGAGCTCGGAGTAGAGTCGCTGCTCCTCCACGTCGAGAGGAGCAGCTGAGGTGGTTCGGGCATCTGGTCCGGATGCCTCCTGGACGCCTCCCTCGGGAGGTGTTCCGGGCATGTCCCACCGGTAGGAGGCCCCGGGGAAGACCCAGGACACTGGAGGGACTATGTCTCTCGGCTGGCCTGGGAACGCCTCGGGGTCCATCCGGAGGAGCTGGAGGAAGTGGCTGGGGAGAAGGAAGCTTGGGAGCCCCTGCTTAGACTGCTGCCCCCGCGACCCGGCCCCGGATAAGCGGAAGAAGATGGATGGATGGATGGAAAATAAACAAGTGTAAAATAGAAGATTGTAAAGAAAAGAGCGTAAAGTAAAAGTAAAAATAGTGGACCTGCGTTCTCGTAGCTGTTGTTGCTCTCTGTAAAACACAAACATGTTACTTTTGTTTTGTATTGTTCAGGAATCGAACCTGAAACCTCCCGAC
>CM060667.1:1476879-1481879 GCA_030686955.1 Odontamblyopus rebecca
ACTCACACACCACTTTCATACTAGGCAATGTGGGTGATGTGTCTTGCCTAAGGACACTACGACAGTTTTTGCCACTGGCGCCCCCCTGTGGCACTTGGAATTCCCAGTGTCTCCATCCAAGTACTAACCAGGCCCTGAGCTCCTGAGACCTGACGGGATCAGGCTTTGACGAGCCGGTGTGGCCACAATTTTATTTGAGTGCCACAGTCTCTGCGCCCCAATAGAGCTGCTGAAACATTCAGAAAATCTGATGTCATTACGTTGTTTTTGCCCATTGGTTTGTAATGCAGCCCCAGAAAAACGTCCTGGTGCAGGGTGGGGGCGACTCACATCAACTGATTCTTTAGAAACATTATCACAATTCTGACCTATGAGGATTCAGCTGCTCTGTCCCGTCTCAGCCAAACAGGCTAATGCTGCTGCTACAGGCTAATGCTACCGCTACAGGCTAATGCTACTGCTACAGGCTAATGCTACCGCTACAGGCTAATGCTGCTGCTACAGGCTAATGCTACCGCTACAGGCTAATGCTACTGTTACAGGCTAATGAATGGAGAACTACAGAACTGTGCGCTATGGCCGCTGCTACTTTCGCCTAAACCGAAACAGGAGAGCGGGAGGAGAGGCCTAAAGCCCGGGACACACTGACACCGTCGCCCGCTGCCGCCGGGGGTCATTTCTGGGCCTAAAAGTTTGACCAGGCCGTAGTGCAGAGGGTTTAAGTCCACCCGGTGTCCTGGGGCTAATATGGACTGGCGTAACTTTCAGACTGAAGTGGGATTAAGAGGAGTTTTAGAACAGCTCCTGCACTCGGCTCCAGGACCTGGTCCCGTGGACCGGACCGAACCGGGACAGACAGAACCAACAGGACAGAGGGTACAGGACACACTCTGCATCAGGCCTGGAGAAGGTAAGAGGCTTGTTTTTGTTAGTTTGGGGCAAATCTGAGGAGGAGCCTCACAGTAAACAGTGTTATAGTGTTAACAGGTAAATGTGGAAATGAATGAGCGACGGAGCCGCTCCGGTGTTTCTGCCGTGAGCTGCAGGAGCGGAGCTGATGCCGTAACCGGAGCCTCATTTTTACTGCATTTTCATGACGTTACGGGGCTGTTTGTGAGCGGTGTGTTCCGTGTGTTAAGTGTGTTACGTGTGTTACGTGTGTTGCGATGTGTTACGTGTATATAACCAATACATAATACTTATATTTATAATATGCATTTATAATTATGGCCAATGCCCCCCAAAAAATTAGACCACCAACCGCCACTAATAGTAGCAGTAGTAGTAGTAGTAGCAGTAGTAGTAGTAGCAGTAGTAGTAGTAGCAGTAGCAGTAGTAGTAGTAGTAGTAGTAGTAGCAGTAGTAGTAGTAGCAGTAGCAGTAGTAGTAGTAGTAGTAGTAGTAGCAGTAGTAGTAGCAGTAGCAGTAGTAGTAGTAGTAGTAGTAGTAGTAGTAGCAGTAGTAGTAGTAGTAGCAGTAGTAGTAGTAGCAGTAGTAGTAGTAGCAGTAGCAGTAGTAGTAGTAGTAGTAGTAGTAGTAGCAGTAGTAGTAGTAGCAGTAGCAGTAGTAGTAGTAGTAGTAGTAGCAGTAGTAGTAGTAGTAGTAGCAGTAGTAGTAGTAGTAGTAGCAGTAGTAGTAGTAGTACTCACTGGGTCTGTTGCTCAGGAATTGTGTGGATCTGAAACAAAACAGAAAAATATTTTTAAAGTTTTTTTTTTTTTTTTTTTACAAATGAAAATCATAAAACCAGAATCGAGCTCAGACTGACGGGATGTAGGTGTCCTCCGACGTGTGAGTCTGACGGATCGACACTAAACAACAGGGACAAGTTTAGAACAGGTTTAGAACAGGTTTAGTCCCGGTTTAGTCCCGGTTTAGTCCCGGTTTAGTCCCGGTTTAGTCCCGGTTTAGTCCCGGTTCAGTCCCGGTTTAGTCCTGGTTTAGTCCTGGTTTACCCATCGGTCTCTTGTGGCAGTGCAGGCAGAGGGATGAGAGCAGAACCAGACACACGAGGAGGACCAGAGCCGTGAGGAATAGAACCAGCATCCTCCTGCAGAACAGGCGACACTGTAACCACAGCAACACACAGTAACCACGGCAACACACGGTAACCACGGCAACACACAGTAACCACGGCAACACACGGTAACCACGGCAACACACAGTAACCACGGCAACACACGGTAACCACGGCAACACACAGTAACCACGGCAACACACAGCATCAAACTGGAGGCACTGCTCTGTCTGAGGTTCTGTTCTACTTTAATCTGAGTTTAATTTGAACTTTGAGCTGATCTGAACTTCAACACATCTTGAAATTTAAAAATCACTCACATTGGCCATTTTTTAGGTGCAAAATTTTACTT
Organism: Odontamblyopus rebecca; assembly: GCA_030686955.1. Classification (NCBI taxonomy): domain Eukaryota; kingdom Metazoa; phylum Chordata; class Actinopteri; order Gobiiformes; family Gobiidae; genus Odontamblyopus; species Odontamblyopus rebecca. The sequence goes on from CM060667.1 coordinate 1,479,249, forward strand.
CCTGTTTCACATCAGAGGTGCCATGAATAAAATTCCATCACTGTTACCAAGGCAACCACGATGTATATTGGGCCCAAACTCGTGTAACGTCGCAGAGATCAGACGTGACAAATACATCAGAAAAACACTTTTATTTGGGCAGAATCAGGCTAAAGCTTCAGGAAAATGTTTGTGTGTAAACTGAACCCAAACTGGACACAACTCTCCCAGTGTGACGTCATCAGTGACGTCATCAGTGACGTCATCAGTGACGTCATCAGTGATGTCATCAGTGTAATGTCATCAGTGTGATGTCATCAGTGATGTCATCAGTGTGATGTCATCAGTGATGTCATCAGTGTGATGTCATCAGTGATGTCATCAGTGTGATGTCATCAGTGATGTCATCAGTGATGTCATCAGTTTCCTCATGTTTTTCATCTTTTCTTCACAAATTGCATCTTAATTTGTGTAAAATTACATTTATATTAAAGCTGCACTGTGTAACTTTTCTGTTGGGGGGTGCGCCGCCTGCTTGTTTCCATAGAGATATTTTTGTTTTGCTGTGATTATTCCAGAGTGTGGAAATAAACTTGGTAATAATCCCAGTGGAGTCAGGTTAATGGTCAGCTCTATGGAGAGGCGAGCCTGCACAAAGCCAGAGTGTTTAATGCCCTACTGTGGAACATTCCAGGCAAACGAATAACATCTCCACGGAGATCAGCAGGTAGTGGACCCTCCACAAATGATCGAGTGGTAAAACCTGTTCTCTCCAGATCTGAACCCACACGGTAACTCACGGCAACACCAAACTCTGTCGCCATGGAAACGTGTGACTGCAGAAGCGGCGCCTCTCCACAGACCTGACCCGGGCCCGGCTCAGCGGAGACACGTTTAACGCCTCAATGTGGAACATTTCAGACCGAGCGAGAATATCGCCATGGAGACGAGGAAGAACAGAGCAGAAAAGTGACACAGTGCAGCTTTAAGACAGAAGATCAGATGCCCTCCCCTGTGTGTCAGATGCCCTCCCTGTGTGTCAGATGCCTTCCCCGTGTGTCAAATGCCCTCCCCGTGTGTCAGATGCCCTCCCCGTGTGTCAGATGCCCTCCCTGTGTGTCAGATGCCCTCCCTGTGTCAGATGCCCTCCCTGTGTGTCAGATGCCCTCCCCATGTGTCAGATGCCCTCCCCTGTGTGTCAGATGCCCTCCCCGTGTGTCAGATGCCCTCCCCGTGTGTCAGATGCCCTCCCCTGTGTGTCAGATGCCCTCCCCGTGTGTCAGATGCCCTCCCCTGTGTGTCAGATGCCCTCCCCGTGTGTCAGATGCCCTCCCCGTGTGTCAGATGCCCTCCCTGTGTGTCAGATGCCCTCCCTGTGTGTCAGATGCCCTCCCCGTGTGTCAGATGCCCTCCCCGTGTGTCAGATGCCCTCCCCGTGTGTCAGATGCCCTCCCCGTGTGTCAGATGCCCTCCCCGTGTGTCAGATGCCCTCCCCGTGTGTCAGATGCCCTCCCCGTGTGTCAGATGCCCTCCCCGTGTGTCAGATGCCCTCCCCGTGTGTCAGATGCCCTCCCCGTGTGTCAGATGCCCTCCCCGTGTGTCAGATGCCCTCCCCGTGTGTCAGATGCCCTCCCTGTGTGTCAGATGCCCTCCCTGACTGGTGTAAATGTGATTTCCTTCAGTGTGCGGCGAGTTCACAAACCTGAGTCCGGACTCCAGGTGGTCTAGAACTGGTCCTGGTCTAGTCCTGGTCCCCACGCGGTTATGACCGGGTTTAGTCCCAGTTTAGTCCTGGTTTAGACCTGGTTTAGACCCAGTTTAGTCCTGGGAAAGTTCTGTCTCAGATCACAAAGCTCAAAATGAAGATTTTGAGGTTTCACCGAAAAACAACCGCTTCCTGTGAGTCAGCAGCAGCCAATCAGAGCGCTCCGATTAGAGCAGATCTGAACCAGGTCTAAAAGAGGTCTAAAACAGGACTTAAACAAGACTTAAACAGGACTTAAACAGGTCTAAACTAAACCAAAAGACCACCATTTAACCAGGTCTAACCCAGGACTAAACCAGGATTGAAGCAGGTCTAAAACAGGACTAAATGAGGACCTAGACCAGGACTAAACCGGCACTAAACAAAGTTGAACCAGGACTACACCAGGACTAAACCAGGTCTAAAGCAGAACTAAACATGGACTAAACCGAGTCCTAAACTAGGACTAGAACCAGACTAAACCAGGACTTTAGCAGGTCTAAATTGAGACGAAATCAGAACTAAACCAGAACTAAACCAGGACTAAACCAGGTCTAAAGCAGAACTAAAGCAGGACTAAACTGGGTCTGTGTGCTCTGCTCAGATCCTGCAGGGTATTTTAGTGTTTAGTTTAAAATGAATCCAACATTTTTACTCAAAAGAACAAAAATGAAAAATAAATAGTGAAATAAAAAATAAACTGAAAAAAAGAAAAAAAAGAAAAAAAATTAAAATTAAAATTTAAAGATAAAAATAAAATAAAAATAGGCTAAACAGATTTGAAGAGTTTTTGATGCGAATCGTTTCATACTGAGCACGAGTTTAACGGCAAAGCTCTGACAGGAAACCACAAGTGCACCTCCTCCACATCCTGAAGAAGGTCTGAACTGGGTCTAAACTGGGCCTAA
>CM060667.1:1486879-1501879 GCA_030686955.1 Odontamblyopus rebecca
GGACCAGGACTGAACCAGGACTGAACCAGGACCGGACCAGGACTGGACCAGGACTGGACCAGGACCGAACCAGGACCGAACCAGAACTGAACCAGGACCGAACCAGGACCGGACCAGGACTGGACCAGGACTGAACCAGGACTGAACCAGGACCGGACCAGGACCGAATGAAGACTAAACCAGGACTAAACCAGGTCTAAAAGGATGGTTTAGTTCAGTGTTTCTCGAACTGTGGTCCGACTCCTTCTGGTGGGACTTGGATCCACTTTTCCGTCTTTTGGATCATTGTTTAAACTGGAATAGTCCGGTTACAGTCCTGGTTCAGATCCTGTAGCTCCAGGACTCACCTCCAGGACGCTCTTGTTCTTCAGCTCTCGTCTTCGGTGCCACAGAAACTGGGCCAAGACCACGGCGCAGGGCCACACGTACATCCCGAACTGAGGGTCCAACACCTGCACACAACCCGACACCACATGACGCCAAAGATCAGGGTCCTGCAAAAAAAAAACTGGGACACGCTCGGTTTGTAATAATAAAACTGTGAATCGAGTGCAGAATGAAGGAAAACTGTTTGTGTTTTGGTCGTTTTTAAGCAGCTTTTCTGTATTTTACCTCAGCAAATGTTCCTCTTTGCTGTTGGCGGGTCTGTGTTTGGGGCCGTCATAATTTATGTAACAGGGACAGTGCATATTAATGAACATCTACAACATTGCTGTGTAAATATGCCAGATTATAGTGAACGTGAAGAGTAAAGAAGAGCAGAAAATGTCATTTGTTTCACCAAAATACAGAAAATCGTGTTTGTGAACGACCATAAAGCAAAAAAAATGCAGCGATAGAAGTTCGTCAGATCATGACTGACATCTTACTCGCTCTTTTCACTACTTTATTTACACCAAACATCCAAACCGGGGTGTTTCACTTTAGAATTTTGAGAATCTGGTCACCCTATATTTAAAAAAAAAAAAAACATTAAAAAAAATAACAATCCTCCTGTGGGTTCACCACCTGCAGAGGGGTTCATAGGGGGGGTCAGGTGCTATGAGGACTGGGCAGCACGCTGCCCCCGTGACCCAGACGGATTAAGCGGGAGAAGATGGATGGATGGATGGATGGATGGAAAAAATATCAATGCGCAAAAACTACTGTTTCTGCCAATAATTAATCCACCCCACCCAGATACAGGAGGATGGGAGGGCATCTGACACACAGGGATATTAGATAACAGGAGGGTATTTAACATAAAACTAAACTTTTCTCACACTTGGACAAGACTTTATCTAAGACTAAAATATTCTACTTTCCATCAGTAAAAGCTAAACGCCACTTTATGCTTTATGTTGTAAGACAGGAGTTTTGTATAGGAGTATAGTTAATTCAAACAATTAAAATGTCTGATAAAAGCATTAAAAACAATGGAATAACATGTTTATTTTTATTTAAACAGTAAATTCACCTCTGGGATGGTCACGCTCAAGGATTCCTGTGAATTTTCATGGTCATCTTTAAATGTGAACACTTTAAACGCTAAACTCGAGGATTCTGCTTCAATTTCGGCCATAATCTCTCTGAAAATGTGGTCACAATATATGTAATATATATAAATATGTCACATTTTCAGATCGTAGCGCTGATTTTTGTCCCAGTAGAAATCACGCTGAAATCTACTTCCGCCTTCAGCCCATAACAAAAGAAAGAGGCGTTCCACAGCCAATCAGAGCGTGGCGGGAAGAATCCTGTCCAATCAGCGCGCGGACCGCTCGGGACGCCAACCAATCAGCGGCTTGGTAATTGAGAGGGGCGGGACACTGCGCTGTCAAAGTGTTACAGAAGCATTTTGTGTGAAGCTAACTGTGCTAACTGCGTGCTAACGGCGCTACTCTCTGGTGTTTTATCACAGTTTAACCGGAGCAGCGCCCGTAAAAGTGTCCACACACAGGGGGAGAGGTACAAACAAGCCACACACAGCCGTATCACCGGGGTTTGGGCTATAAAAGGAGGCGGGGGAGTTGGTAAAAGCCGGTAAGCAGCGAGGCTAGTGCGGCTAAATGTAGTGCCTGAGGGCGGCGTAGCTTCAGAGGCTAACGGTGCTAACGGTGCTAACTGTGAGCTCTTTAAACCGAACAGAAATGAACCACAAAAGTAAGAAGCGGATCAAAGAGGCCAAGCGGAGCGCCAGGCCCGAGCTCAAGGACTCCGCGGACTGGGTCAAACACGGGTACCACGACACCTTCGACCTGTCGCACCGGAGCGTGAAGGTACGGTCCCCGGGAGAGGAGCGAGGGGAGCGGGGAGAGGCAGGTCTGGGCTTCGGGAGCTAACAATGCTAATGTGGCTAACACGACTAACGTGCCGGAAGAGTGCGAATCTGCACGTACGCGATGGACAGTAATGACACTAGGATATTTTTATTAAAACAACATCAGATCAGGAACATAATGAGAAAAGTATTTGTACTTTAACCTGAATTACAGACATTTTTCATTTGTGTTAAATGTGTCTCATTTAATGACACAAAACCGATGTAGATGGATTTGAGACCAGAATTCAATAGTTTTCTAAACATTTCCACTGTGCAAGCTTGAAATAACATACAATTATGATTTTTAAACAGTTAAACCATAACAGCCACGTATATTTGCACATTAGGTGTGAATCAGAGTTGGGTGGTAACTTTGAAGTTGCATAATCCAGATTTATAAATACACCAGCACCTACGTACATTTATGTAGATCATAATTACCAATAATTTACATATTCAGTCCAGTTCCCTCTCCTGGAGCCCTGGCGTTTGTAACTTTATTTTTCATGCAATACAAATGTCAAGGTCCACATGTGGAATAATAGACTTCATAACATACTCAAAATATAATGATTAACAGATTTTTGTAGGTAAAATGTATTTAGAATGAAATGTAAATGGGAAAATCTGGCACTAACAGCAGCTTCAGTTCTTGATCAGCAGCTTTAATCGGTATAAAACAGTTTTTGACACTTAAACACAAATCTAGTGTTCCCTGAGCCTCTCGACAGAATCTGCAGGAATCACTGGATGTGCTGTTTTTTATTTAGCTGCAGCATTAATAATGTGTTATTACCAGAAATGTGAAAATTATTTATTTAATCGATACTCGCGATATTTTAGGCCACAATATAATTGTAAAATCTAAAAAAACAAAAAAATGAATAAATATATTTTATAAACAAAGTTGAACCTTTTTCAATTCAAACTACTGTCCATAAAGTGCACCTAAATGTTTATCTGGTCTTAATGTCACAATATTTTAGATATGTTTTGGTATTACTGTCATAATCCAAAGAACTCAGTGCTTATTTGTAGTTAGTGGTCTGGACTGAACCAGAGCAAAGGATCATGGTCTATGTAGTTTCCTCTGTTTGTTTCGCTGCCGGTGAAAATGAAGCATTGAGGTTTGGGAACTTGTGATTCCAAATGTTCCAGGATATTATTGAGACTTTTAATGATTTGTTATCACAGATTTCAGTTACTGTTACAGCCCCAGAGCTGGTGTGACCCCCGTTTAAACCCTTCACGTTCCTCCTCCTCACAGTTTGTTTTTGTTTGCTCCCAGGACAACGTGGAGCGAGTGGACGCGTCTCGCCTCAGCCCAGAGGAGTTCATCCAGAGGTTTGAGCGTCCGTACAAACCCGTGGTGCTGCTGAACTGTCAGGAGGCCTGGCCCGCCAAAGAGAAGTGGACTCTGGAACGCCTCAAACGAAAATACCGCAACCAGAAGTTCAAGTGCGGAGAAGACAACGACGGGTACTCGGTGAAGATGAAGATGAAGTATTACGTGGAGTACCTGGAGAGCACGCGGGACGACAGCCCCCTCTACATCTTCGACAGCAGCTACGGCGAACACGCCAAGAGACGCAAGCTGCTGGACGACTACGCCGTCCCCGTGTTCTTCACCGACGACCTGTTTCAGTTTGCAGGGGAGAAACGAAGACCGCCCTACAGGTTCATGCCCCCCTGTGTCAGATGCCCTCCCGTACTCCTGTACTCCTGTGTCAGATGCCCTCCCGTACTCCTGTACCCCTGTGTCAGATGCCCTCCCGTACTCCTGTACTCCTGTGTCAGATGCCCTCCCGTACTCCTGTACCCCTGTGTCAGATGCCCTCCCGTACTCCTGTACCCCTGTGTCAGATGCCCTCCCGTACTCCTGTACTCCTGTGTCAGATGCCCTCCCGTACTCCTGTACCCCTGTGTCAGATGCCCTCCCGCCCCCCTGTATCCCTGTGTCAGATGCCCTCCCGTACTCCTGTACCCCTGTGTCAGATGCCCTCCCGTACTCCTGTACCCCTGTGTCAGATGCCCTCCCGTACTCCTGTACCCCTGTGTCAGATGCCCTCCCGCCCCCCTGTATCCCTGTGTCAGATGCCCTCCCGTACTCCTGTACCCCTGTGTCAGATGCCCTCCCGCCCCCCTGTATCCCTGTGTCAGATGCCCTCCCGTACTCCTGTACCCCTGTGTCAGATGCCCTCCCGTACTCCTGTACTCCTGTGTCAGATGCCCTCCCGTACTCCTGTACCCCTGTGTCAGATGCCCTCCCGTACTCCTGTACTCCTGTGTCAGATGCCCTCCCGTACTCCTGTACTCCTGTGTCAGATGCCCTCCCGTACTCCTGTACTCCTGTGTCAGATGCCCTCCCGTACTCCTGTACCCCTGTGTCAGATGCCCTCCCGTACTCCTGTACTCCTGTGTCAGATGCCCTCCCGTACTCCTGTACTCCTGTGTCAGATGCCCTCCCGTACTCCTGTACCCCTGTGTCAGATGCCCTCCCGCCCCCTGTATCCCTGTGTCAGATGCCCTCCCGTACTCCTGTACCCCTGTGTCAGATGCCCTCCCACCCCCCTGTATCCCTGTGTCAGATGCCCTCCCGTACTCCTGTACCCCTGTGTCAGATGCCCTCCCGTACTCCTGTACTCCTGTGTCAGATGCCCTCCCGTACTCCTGTACCCCTGTGTCAGATGCCCTCCCGTACTCCTGTACTCCTGTGTCAGATGCCCTCCCGTACTCCTGTACTCCTGTGTCAGATGCCCTCCCGTACTCCTGTACTCCTGTGTCAGATGCCCTCCCGTACTCCTGTACCCCTGTGTCAGATGCCCTCCCGTACTCCTGTACTCCTGTGTCAGATGCCCTCCCGTACTCCTGTACTCCTGTGTCAGATGCCCTCCCGTACTCCTGTATCCCTGTGTCAGATGCCCTCCCGTCCCCCTGTACTCCTGTGTCAGATGCCCTCCCGTACTCCTGTCCCCCTGTGTCAGATGCCCTCCCGTACTCCTGTACTCCTGTGTCAGATGCCCTCCCGTACTCCTGTACTCCTGTGTCAGATGCCCTCCCGTACTCCTGTACCCCTGTGTCAGATGCCCTCCCGTACTCCTGTACTCCTGTGTCAGATGCCCTCCCGTACTCCTGTACTCCTGTGTCAGATGCCCTCCCGTACTCCTGTATCCCTGTGTCAGATGCCCTCCCGTCCCCCTGTACTCCTGTGTCAGATGCCCTCCCGTACTCCTGTCCCCCTGTGTCAGATGCCCTCCCGTACTCCTGTACCCCTGTGTCAGATGCCCTCCCGTACTCCTGTACCCCTGTGTCAGATGCCCTCCCGTACTCCTGTACTCCTGTGTCAGATGCCCTCCCGTACTCCTGTACTCCTGTGTCAGATGCCCTCCCGTACTCCTGTACTCCTGTGTCAGATGCCCTCCCGTACTCCTGTACCCCTGTGTCAGATGCCCTCCCGTACTCCTGTACCCCTGTGTCAGATGCCCTCCCGTACTCCTGTACTCCTGTGTCAGATGCCCTCCCGTACTCCTGTACTCCTGTGTCAGATGCCCTCCCGTACTCCTGTACTCCTGTGTCAGATGCCCTCCCGTACTCCTGTACTCCTGTGTCAGATGCCCTCCCATCCCCCTGTACCCGTGTGTCAGATGCCCTCCCGTCCCCCTGTACTCCTGTGTCAGATGCCCTCCCGTACTCCTGTACTCCTGTGTCAGATGCCCTCCCGTACTCCTGTACTCCTGTGTCAGATGCCCTCCCGTACTCCTGTACTCCTGTGTCAGATGCCCTCCCGCCCCCCTGTACCCCTGTGTCAGATGCCCTCCCATCCCCCTGTACCCGTGTGTCAGATGCCCTCCCGTCCCCCTGTACTCCTGTGTCAGATGCCCTCCCGTACTCCTGTACTCCTGTGTCAGATGCCCTCCCGTACTCCTGTCCCCCTGTGTCAGATGCCCTCCCGTACTCCTGTACTCCTGTGTCAGATGCCCTCCCGTACTCCTGTACCCCTGTGTCAGATGCCCTCCCGTACTCCTGTCCCCCTGTGTCAGATGCCCTCCCGTCCCCCTGTCCCCCTGTGTCAGATGCCCTCCCGTACTCCTGTCCCCCTGTGTCAGATGCCCTCCTGTACTCCTGTACTCCTGTGTCAGATGCCCTCCCGTACTCCTGTCCCCCTGTGTCAGATGCCCTCCCGCCCCTGTATCCCTGTGTCAGATGCCCTCCCGCCCCCTGTACCCCTGTGTCAGATGCCCTCCCGCCCCCCTGTACCCCTGTGTCAGATGCCCTCCCGTCCCCCTGTACTCCTGTGTCAGATGCCCTCCCGTACTCCTGTACTCCTGTGTCAGATGCCCTCCCGTACTCCTGTCCCCCTGTGTCAGATGCCCTCCCGTACTCCTGTAACCCTGTGTCAGATGCCCTCCCGTCCACCTGTACTCCTGTGTCAGATGACCTCCCGTACTCCTGTACCCCTGTGTCAGATGCCCTCCCGCCCCCCTGTATCCCTGTGTCAGATGCCCTCCCGTACTCCTGTACTCCTGTGTCAGATGCCCTCCCGTACTCCTGTACCCCTGTGTCAGATGCCCTCCCGTACTCCTGTATCCCTGTGTCAGATGCCCTCCCGTACTCCTGTCCCCCTGTGTCAGATGCCCTCCCGTACTCCTGTACCCCTGTGTCAGATGCCCTCCCGTACTCCTGTCCCCCTGTGTCAGATGCCCTCCCGCCCCTGTATCCCTGTGTCAGATGCCCTCCCGCCCCCTGTATCCCTGTGTCAGATGCCCTCCCGTACTCCTGTACTCCTGTGTCAGATGCCCTCCCGTACTCCTGTACCCCTGTGTCAGATGCCCTCCCGTACTCCTGTCCCCCTGTGTCAGATGCCCTCCCGACCCCCTGTAATCCTGTGTCAGATGCCCTCCCGCACCCCTGTACACCTGTGTCAGATGCCCTCCCGTACTCCTGTACTCCTGTGTCAGATGCCCTCCCGTACTCCTGTACCCCTGTGTCAGATGCCCTCCCGCCCCTGTATCCCTGTGTCAGATGCCCTCCCGCCCCCTGTATCCCTGTGCCAGCTGCCCTCCCGTCCCCCTGTACTCCTGTGTCAGATGCCCTCCCGTACTCCTGTACTCCTGTGTCAGATGCCCTCCCGTACTCCTGTACTCCTGTGTCAGATGCCCTCCCGTCCCCCTGTACTCCTGTGTCAGATGCCCTCCCGTACTCCTGTACTCCTGTGTCAGATGCCCTCCCGTACTCCTGTACTCCTGTGTCAGATGCCCTCCCGTACTCCTGTACTCCTGTGTCAGATGCCCTCCCGTACTCCTGTACTCCTGTGTCAGATGCCCTCCCGTACTCCTGTACCCCTGTGTCAGATGCCCTCCCGTACTCCTGTATCCCTGTGTCAGATGCCCTCCCGTACTCCTGTACCCCTGTGTCAGATGCCCTCCCGTACTCCTGTACCCCTGTGTCAGATGCCCTCCCGTACTCCTGTCCCCCTGTGTCAGATGCCCTCCCGCCCCTGTATCCCTGTGTCAGATGCCCTCCCGCCCCCTGTATCCCTGTGTCAGATGCCCTCCCGTACTCCTGTATCCCTGTGTCAGATGCCCACCCGCTCCCGTGTACCCCTGTGTCAGATGCCCTCCCGTACTCCTGTCCCCCTGTGTCAGATGCCCTCCCGCCCCTGTATCCCTGTGTCAGATGCCCTCCCGCCCCCTGTACCCCTGTGTCAGATGCCCTCCCGTCCTCCTGTACTCCTGTGTCAGATGCCCTCCCGTACTCCTGTCCCCCTGTGTCAGATGCCCTCCGCCCCCTGTATCCCTGTGTCAGATGCCCTCCCGCCCCCTGTATCCCTGTGTCAGATGCCCTCCCGTCCCCCTGTACACCTGTGTCAGATGCCCTCCCGTACTCCTGTCCCCCTGTGTCAGATGCCCTCCCGTACTCCTGTATCTGTGTGTCAGATGCCCTCCCACCCCCTGTATCCCTGTGTCAGATGCCCTCCCGCCCCTGTATCCCTGTGTCAGATGCCCTCCCGCCCCTGTATCCCTGTGTCAGATGCCCTCCCGCCCCTGTACTCCTGTGTCAGATGCCCTCCCGCCCCCTGTACCCCTGTGTCAGATGCCCTCCCGTACTCCTGTCCCCCTGTGTCAGATGCCCTCCCGCCCCCTGTATCCCTGTGTCAGATGCCCTCCCGACCCCCTGTACCCCTGTGTCAGATGCCCTCCCGTACTCCTGTACCCCTGTGTCAGATGCCCTCCCGTACTCCTGTCCCCCTGTGTCAGATGCCCTCCCGCCCCCTGTACCCCTGTGTCAGATGCCCTCCCACCCCCCTGTATCCCTGTGTCAGATGCCCTCCCGTCCCCCTGTACTCCTGTGTCAGATGCCCTCCCGTACTCCTGTCCCCTGTGTCAGATGCCCTCCCGTACTCCTGTATCTGTGTGTCAGATGCCCTCCCACCCCCTGTATCCCTGTGTCAGATGCCCTCCCGCCCCCTGTATCCCTGTGTCAGATGCCCTCCCGCCCCCCTGTACCCCTGTGTCAGATGCCCTCCCGTCCCCCTGTACTCCTGTGTCAGATGCCCTCCCGCCCCCCTGTACCCCTGTGTCAGATGCCCTCCCGTACTCCTGTCACCCTGTGTCCGATGCCCTCCTGCCCCCTGTATCCCTGTGTCAGATGCCCTCCCGCCCCCTGTATCCCTGTGTCAGATGCCCTCCTGCCCCCCTGTACCCCTGTGTCAGATGCCCTCCCGCCCCCTGTATCCCTGTGTCAGATGCCCTCCCGCCTCCCTGTACCCCTATGTCAGATGCCCTCCCGCCCCTGTATCCCTGTGTCAGATGCCCTCCCGCCTCTGTATCCCTGTGTCAGATGCCCTCCCACCCCCTGTACTCCTGTGTCAGATGCCCTCCTGTACTCCTGTACCCCTGTGTCAGATGCCCTCCCGCCCCCCTGTATCCCTGTGTCAGATGCCCTCCCGCCCCCTGTATCTATTACTGACATGATCTGGTCTTTCTTATGGTTCAGTCCTGGTTTAGATCTGGTTCAGTTTTGGGTTAGATCTGGTTTAGTCCTGGTTTAGTCGTGATTTAGTCCTGGTTTAGTTCTGGTTCCTTGGTTCAGTCCTGGGTCTGGTCCAGTCCTGGTCCAGTCCTGGTCCAGTCCTGGTCCAGTCCTAGTCCAGTCCAGGTCCAGTCCAGTCCTGGTTCTGGTTCAGTCCAGGTCCAGTCCAGGTCCAGTCCAGGTCCAGTCCAGGTCCAGTCCTGGTCCAGTCCTGGTCCAGTCCTGGTCCAGTCCAGGTCCAGTCCAGGTCCAGTCCTGGTCCAGTCCAGGTCCAGTCCTGGTCCAGTCCAGGTCCAGTCCAGGTCCAGTCCAGGTCCAGTCCAGGTCCAGTCCAGGTCCAGTCCAGGTCCAGTCCAGGTCCAGTCCAGGTCCAGTCCTGGTCCAGTCCAGGTCCAGTCCTGGTCCAGTCCTGGTCCAGTCCAGGTCCAGTCCAGTCCTGGTCCAGTCCTGGTTCAGTCCTGTGTGTCTCAGGTGGTTCGTGATGGGTCCTGCTCGCTCTGGGACGGGGATCCACATTGACCCGTTGGGCACGTCTGCGTGGAACGCCCTGGTGCAGGGCCACAAGCGCTGGTGCCTGTTCCCGACGCACACGCCGCGGGAGCTCATCAAAGTGACGCGCGACGACGGAGGAAACCAGCAGGACGAGGCCATCACCTGGTTCAGCGTCATCTACCCCCGAACGCAGGAGCCCACGTGGCCGCCCGAGTTCAGGCCGCTGGAGGTTCTGCAGAAGCCCGGGGAGACCGTGTTTGTGCCCGGTAAATACGTTTGTGTGAATGTCACGGGGTCCTCTGCAAAACACTCGGGCTCAGGCGGGACGCTCGTTTTAGGGGTTTTATTCCACAGGGAAAAACAGGAGCAAAAACGTGTGCAGGAAATATTTACAGTGAACAGTGGGGAAAAAGGGTCTATTTACAAGGAAAGTACAAAAAGGTCGACTCCTCCTTCAAGTCTTTTGGTTTAGCTCTCTCACTCTCTCTCTCACTCTCTCTCTCACTCTCTTAGTCTCTCAGTCGTTTGCTCCCTCGCTCTTCCAGCCGAACACGACCAGAGTCAAGATAAAACTGACCTGGTGCTGAGCGGCAGAGCGCAGCTTTATACGCCCCTCGCCCCTCCCATCTTACGTCACTCCTCTAAAAGCCTCATTAAATCATTCCTACAACAGAATGATTCATATTACAGGGGCCATTGAGGGTTTCTGAAGGACAGTTCCAAGTGTGCGGCCTTAATCACAGCCGAGACAATGTAAGAGTGAAGTTTATTGTGCATTTGTTACTGGATCAGGACATTAGACGTTAGAACAGAAAATAGTGCAGTTTGGTCCTTTAAAGCACAAAGATTCCAACGAGATCTCAGAATATTCTCTGTAAAACACAAAAACATGTCCTGTCTTTTTATTTGACGAATACTTTAATCACAAATCTAATCTCGACAGGCTGAAAATGTACAGATACTAATAATGACCTGGATGTGGATGAGCGTTGGTTGTTTCCCTTTAGTTCCTCACATTGGCACTCGGGGGCAGTATTGAGTCTGTTTAGTTAAATCTGAACTCTGCTCCTGAGCCTCTGTTTGGGGCGAGATGCTGTGACGTGTGAATAAAACCCAGATTAAAGCTCGTAAACCCAAACCCTCCTCCTCACCTGCTCAAAGGCGACGCCCACACTGTCCAAAATGACCCAAATCCCAGTTTTTCGCCCCCGTCTGATCTTTTAATGACTCTGAACGCCACAAACGCCACAAACGCCACAAAGGCCACAAAGGCCACAAAACGCCACAAACGCCACAAAACGCCACAAACGCCACAAACGCCACAAAACGCCACAAACGCCACAAACGCCACAAAGGCCACAAAGGCCACAAAACGCCACAAACGCCACAAACGCCACAAACGCCACAAAACGCCACAAACGCCACAAAGGCCACAAAACGCCACAAACGCCACAAACGCCACAAAACGCCACAAACGCCACAAACGCCACAAAGGCCACAAAACGCCACAAACGCCACAAACGCCACAAAACGCCACAAACGCCACAAAACGCCACAAACGCCACAAACGCCACAAACGCCACAAACGCCACAAAACGCCACAAAGGCCACAAAACGCCACAAACGCCACAAACGCCACAACGCCCCAACCGCCACAAAACGCCACAAATCGCCACAAAACGCCACAAATCGCCACAAACGCCACAAACGCCACAAATCGCCACAAAACGCCACAAACGCCACAATCGCCACAACGCCACAAACGCCACAACGCCACAAAACGCCACAACGCCACAAACGCCACAAAACGCCACAAACGCCACAAACGCCACAACGCCACAACGCCACAAAACGCCACAACGCCACAAACGCCACAAACGCCACAAAACGCCACAAAACCCCACAAACGCCACAAAACGCCACAAACGCCACAAACGCCACAAACGCCACAAAACGCCACAACCGCCACAAAACGCCACAAACGCCACAAACGCCACAACCGCCACAAATCGCCACAAAACGCCACAAAACGCCACAAAACGCCACAAATCGCCACAAAACGCCACAAAACGCCACAATCGCCACAAAGGCCACAAACGCCACAAACGCCACAAACGCCACAACGCCACAAACGCCACAAACGCCACAAAACGCCACAACGCCACAAACGCCAAAACGCCACAAACGCCACAAAACGCCACAACGCCACAACGCCACAACGCCACAAAACGCCACAAACGCCACAAACGCCACAACGCCACAAACGCCACAACGCCACAAAACGCCACAACGCCACAAACGCCACAACGCCACAAACGCCACAACGCCACAAACGCCACAAACGCCACAAACGCCACAACGCCACAAACGCCACAACGCCACAAACGGCCACAAACGCCACAAAGGCCACAAAACGCCACAAAGGCCACAAAACGCCACAAACGCCACAAACGCCACAAAGGCCACAAAACGCCACAAACGCCACAAACGCCACAAAACGCCACAAACGCCACAAACGCCACAAAGGCCACAAAACGCCACAAACGCCACAAACGCCACCAACGCCACAACGCCACAAACGCCACAAACGCCACAAACGCCACAAACGCCACAAAACGCCACAACGCCACAAACGCCACAAACGCCACAAACGCCACAACGCCACAAACGCCACAAACGCCACAAACGCCACAAAGGCCACAAAGGCCACAAAACGCCACAAACGCCACAAAACGCCACAAACGCCACAAACGCCACAAAACGCCACAAACGCCACAAAACGCCACAAACGCCACAAACGGCCACAAAACGCCACAACCGCCACAAAACGCCACAAAACGCCACAAATCGCCACAACCCCCACAAACGCCACAACCGCCACAAAACGCCACAAATCGCCACAAAACGCCACAAATCGCCACAAAACGCCACAAATCGCCACAAAACGCCACAAAACGCCACAATCGCCAC
Source organism: Odontamblyopus rebecca (assembly GCA_030686955.1). Classification (NCBI taxonomy): domain Eukaryota; kingdom Metazoa; phylum Chordata; class Actinopteri; order Gobiiformes; family Gobiidae; genus Odontamblyopus; species Odontamblyopus rebecca. The sequence goes on from CM060667.1 coordinate 1,499,676, forward strand.
AAAGGCCACAAAACGCCACAAAACGCCACAAACGCCACAAACGCCACAAACGCCACAAAGGCCACAAAACGCCACAAACGCCACAAAACGCCACAAAACGCCACAAACGCCACAAACGCCACAAAACGCCACAAAACGCCACAAAACGCCACAAACGCCACAAAACGCCACAAACGCCACAAACGCCACAAAGGCCACAAAACGCCACAAACGCCACAAAACGCCACAAACGCCACAAACGCCACAAACGCCACAAATTCACGCCACAAAACTCGCTCTTGTTCGTTTTATTGTGAAATGTGGACGACCTCACAAAAAATCCGAGCATTAAACCCTTCAGTCTGAACGTTGCCATAGTGATATTCTTTTATAAAACGCCACAAACGCGTTTGTGGCGACAAAACGCCACAAACGCCACAAACGCCACAAACCGCCACAAACCGCCACAAACCGCCACAAAACGCCACAAAACGCCACAAACGCCACAAACGCCACAAACGGCCACAAACGCCACAAACGCCACAAACGCCACAAACGCCACAAACGCCACAAACGCCACAAACGCCACAAACCGCCACAAACCGCCACAAACCGCCACAAACCGCCACAAACCGCCACAAAACGCCACAAACGCCACAAACGCCACAAACGCCACAAACGCCACAAACCGCCACAAACGGCCACAAACGGCCACAAACGGCCACAAACGGCCACAAACGGCCACAACGGTTACAACGCCACAACGCCACAAACGCCACAACGCCACAAACGCCACAAACGCCACAAACGCCACAAACCGCCACAACGCCACAACGCCACAAACGCCACAACGCCACAACGCCACAAACGCCACAAACGCCACAACGCCACAAACCGCCACAAACGCCACAACCGCCACAACGCCACAACGCCACAACGGTTACAAACGCCACAACGCCACAAAGGCTACAAACGCCACAAAACGCCACAAACGCCACAAACGCCACAAACGCCACAAACGCCACAAACCGCCACAAACCGCCACAAACCGCCACAAACCGCCACAAACCGCCACAAACGGCCACAAACGCCACAAACGCCACAAAGGCCACAAAACGCCACAAAGGCCACAAAACGCCACAAACGCCACAAACGCCACAAAGGCCACAAAACGCCACAAAACGCCACAAAACGCCACAAACGCCACAAAACGCCACAACCGCCACAAAACGCCACAAACGCCACAAAGGCCACAAAACGCCACAAACGCCACAAACGCCACAAACGCCACAAAACGCCACAAACGCCACAAACGCCACAAAACGCCACAAACGCCACAAAACGCCACAAAACGCCACAAACGCCACAAAACGCCACAAACGCCACAAACGCCCACAAACGCCACAAAGGCCACAAAGGCCACAAACGGCCACAAACGGCCACAAACGGCCACAAACGGCCACAAACGCCACAAACGCCACAAACGCCACAAACCGCCACAAACCGCCACAAACCGCCACAAACCGCCACAAACCGCCACAAAACGCCACAAACGCCACAAACGCCACAAACGCCACAAACGCCACCAAACGCCACCAAACGCCACCAAACGCCACAACGGTTACAAACGGTTACAACGGTTACCAACGCCGCTACAACGCCACAAACCGCCACAAACCGCCACAAATCGCCACAAAACGCCACAAACGCCACAAACGCCACAAAACGCCACAAAACGCCACAAACGCCACCAAACGCCACCAAACGCCACCAAACGCCACCAAACGCCACAAAACGCCACAAACGCCACAAACGCCACAAATCCCCACGGCCAAAAACCTCGTCCTTTGTTCGTTTTATTGTGAAATGTGGACGACCTCACAAAAAATCCGAGCATTAAACCCTTCAGTCTGAACGTTGCCATAGTGATATTCTTTTCACAATAAAAGCACGGTCTGCCGCACACCTCCTTCACAATAAAAGCACGGTCTGCCGCACACCTCCTTCACAATAAAAGCACGGTCTGCCGCACACCTCCTTCACAATAAAAGCACGGTCTGCCGCACACCTCCTTCACAATAAAAGCACGGTCTGCCGCACACCTCCTTCACAATAAAAGCACGGTCTGCCGCACACCTCCTTCACAATAAAAGCACACACACGGGCACGTCTCTGTACACCTGTGGACGTCTCTAACCCTTCAGCTGTCGGGTTCTAAACAGGAA
>CM060667.1:1504379-1529379 GCA_030686955.1 Odontamblyopus rebecca
CGCCTGTATTTAAAAATTTTTGTCCCTCCCGCAAATCCCGCAAGATGGGGACGAAAGGTTGTTTCATTGTCCAGAAGGGGAAACACACGTGCTCATAATTCCTTAAGTAATAACTGGGAAACATTTATTATTCAGCCACACAAACATTAAATAGCCTCAGTAACATTTGACATTCAATAGGCCGATAATGGGCCATGAACATTCCTAAAATGAGCCTATTTAGACTTGAGCCTCTGTGCAAGTGTTAAACTGAACAAACCTTATAGAATAATAATACTAAAAACCCCAGCAGGTCTAAATGAAAACAGGCTTCATCAAAATACAGTCCAACCAAAACAACTGTTGCTCAGGCCTCGGGTTCTGAACAGGCCTGAAGGAAAAGGGAGTTGTTCAGTGAGGCCTTCAGTGTCTCCTGTGCTGGAGCCTGGACACAGACGCTGAGGCCCTCAGTGCTGGAGCCTGGACACAGACGCTGAGGCCCTCAGTGCTGGAGCCTGGACACAGACGCTGAGGCCCTCAGTGCTGGAGCCTGGACACAGACGCTGAGGCCCTCAGTGCTGGAGCCTGGACACAGACGCTGAGGCCCTCAGTGCTGGAGCCTGGACACAGACGCTGAGGTCCTCAGTGCTGGAGCCTGGACACAGACGCTGAGGCCCTCAGTGCTGGAGCCTGGACACAGACGCTGAGGCCCTCAGTGCTGGAGCCTGGACACAGCCACACCGTGAACTGTGTATGTGACTTTTTATCTTACTTTTATTGGACTCACTTTATTTTGCTGTGCTGTTTCTCGTCTCGCTCCTGCAGTGAGCTCCAGAATGTCCCGCTGCACTGTTTTGTGTTGGGTCCCTCAGGTTCGTCCTCTCAGTTCCTCGGGACGTTACATCTTCATGAATCCTTAAAAATAAATAACCCGCACTGACCTGAGCTGAAGGTGCAGCAGGTTTAAACGCCTCAGGCTCTTTAAGTGTGTGTGGAAAAGCGGCTCTCGTCACGGCTCCAGTTCAGCTGATTCACCCAGAGAAGAACCTGCAGGTCCTGCTCAGAGTCTGTCCCCGGACCCGGACCTAATGTCGGTCCCCAAAGCCCCAGACACACACACGCGGGCACAGACACACACACTCTGGCACACGGCTCGGCTTGTGAAGTTCTGGGTGTGTGTCTCCATGGTGACGGTCATAGCGTGGCGTTCTCGGTCACAGATCAGAGGAAAATCTCATGGCGTCAGTAAAATCACGAGCTCTTAGTGATTTCATGAGTCATGAGACGAGAGCAGAAGTATTTATACATGACCGTCTTAAAAGTACAGGTCACACATGACTCCCGCTGCACGCCACCTGAGGCTGGCCGAGCCGTGTGTGTGTGCGTGTGTGTGTGTGTGTGTGTGCGTGTGCGTGTGTGTCTGTGTGTCTGTGTGTGTGTGTGTGTGTGTGTGCGTGTGTGTGCGTGTGTGCGTGTGTGTCTGTGTGTCTGTGTGTGTGTGTGTGTGTGTGTGCGTGTGTGTGCGCGTGTGTGTGTGTGTGTGTGTGAGCGTGTGAGTGTGTGTGCGTGTGTGTGTGTGTGTGTGTGTGCGTGTGTGTGCGTGTGTGCGTGTGTGTCTGTGTGTCTGTGTGTGTGTGTGTGTGTGTGCGTGTGTGTGCGTGTGTGCGTGTGTGTCTGTGTGTCTGTGTGTGTGTGTGTGTGTGTGTGCGTGCGTGCCCGCCCGCCTGACAGTACAGGGTTTGGGGTTTGATGCCCGGTGCCTGACAGTACAGGGTTTGGGGTTTGATGCCCGGTGCCTGACAGTACAGGGTTTGGGGTTTGATGCCCGGTGCCTGACAGTACAGGGTTTGGGGTTTGATGCCCGGTGCCTGACAGTACAGGGTTTGGGGTTTGGGGTTTGGCGTTTGGTGCCCGGTCTCTCAACCAGGAAAACACCTCTGCCGACGCCCTGGGTCTATTTTTCTCTTGTTGGTTCACGGCATAAAACACATTGGGGGCGTCTGAGCTCAAATGCAAAGGCTCCAGCTGAAGACGTCCAGGTCTGAGGCTCTGGTCTGAACACAGCTGTAGGATCAGCTGAAGACGTCCAGGTCTGAGGCTCTGGTCTGAACACAGCTGTAGGATCAGCTGAAGACGTCCAGGTCTGAGGCTCTGGTCTGAACACAGCTGTAGGATCAGAGTCGTCATCGCCTTAAACACTGAGAACGTTCTGAACACAGGAGATCAGAGGAACACATCTGGACGTCTGTTTACAGTGAACTACTTCTGCTTTTCACCTTTGAACACATGTTTAACACCTCACACACACTTTCCTCAGTGTCCTGTTCTGTTCTGTGATCACATCTGTTCTCTCTTCCCTCTCCTCTTCTCTTCACCCTCTCTTCTCCTCTCTTCTCTTCACCCTCTCTTCTCCTCTCTTCTCTTCACTCTCTCTTCTCCTCTCTTCTCTTCACCCTCTCTTCTCCTCTCTTGTCTTCACCCTCTCTGCTCCTCTCCTCTCCTCTCTTCTCTTCACCCTCTCTTCTCCTCTCTTCTCACCTCTTCTCTCTTCTCACCTCTTCTCCTCTCTTCTCTTCTCTTTTCTCTTCACCTTCTCCTCTCTTCTCTTCTCCTCTCTTCTCTTCACCCTCTCTTCTCCTCTCTTCTCTTCACCCTTTCTTCTCCTCTCTTCTCTTCTCCTCTGTTCTCTTCACCCTCTCTTTTCCTCTCTTCTCTTCACCCTCTCTTCTCCTCTCTTCTCCTCTCTTCTCCTCTCTTCTCCTCTCTTCCCCTCTCTTCCCCTCTCTTCTCACCTCTTTTCCTCTCTTCTCTTCACCCTCTCTTCTCCTCTCTTCTCCTCTCTTCTCCTCTCTTCTCCTCTCTTCCCCTCTCTTCCCCTCTCTTCTCACCTCTTTTCCTCTCTTCTCTTCACCCTCTCTTCTCCTCTCTTCTCCTCTCTTCTCACCTCTTCTCCTCTCTTCAGGGCGGCTCGGGTTCGGAGAGCGAGTCGATGTCTCACAGACGGAAAAAGCGTCGCACCTGCAGCTCCACGGCCAACGGAGACACCTGCCTCCAGGACGACTGCGTGAGCAAAGAACGGAGCTCCTCCCGGTGACCCCGCCCACACCTGACCCCGCCCACAAACCCACCTGCCTCCAGGACGACTGCGTGAGCAAAGAACGGAGCTCCTCCCGGTGACCCCGCCCACACCTGACCCCGCCCACAAACCCACCTGCCTCCAGGACGACTGCGTGAGCAAAGAACGGAGCTCCTCCCGGTGACCCCGCCCACACCTGACCCCGCCCACAAACCCACCTGCCTCCAGGACCTCGCTTTGTGGTCCAGGCTCCGGTTTGGTGAATGTTTGGGGAAGTAACACCAGAGTCGCCCACAGCTTCATCCCAACTTCCTCCAGAAAATATCAAGTTAAAGTTAGAAACTAAAACACTAAACGCTAAAAACACGTCACGTTTTATGCCTGTTACCATGGCAACCAGAGCGACGTGATCTGCCCCTCCAGACTCGACGATAAACACGCCCACACCTGAATGAAGCTCCTCCCACAAACACACCTGACCCCTCCCCCTCCTGAACGAAGCTCCTCCCACACACCTGACCCCTCCCCTTCCTGGACGAAGCTCCTCCCACAAACACACCTGAGGTGACCCCGGGCTCTTTTACAAATCTTCAGTACAAAAATGTTCCGTACGTCGTTTTGTGACGTGACCCTGAGCTCCAGAACCTCGAGACGCAACAAGATCTGAGCCCAGAGGGTTTGAGGAAGGCTGTGTTTTATCTGTACGGACGCTTTTGGTCAGAATCCCACATCATGCTTTCAAAACAAGACGCTGCTCCTGTCTGCTCCTGTCTGCTCCTGTCTGCTCCTGTCTGCTCCTGTCTGCTCCTGTCTGCTCCTGTCTGCTCCTGTCTGCTCCTGTCTGCTCCTGTCAGCTCCTGTCTGCTCCTGTCTGCTCCTGTCACTGCTTCATTTGAACCGGAGGAACGGTCAAGTGGAGGGATTCGCATGGTGGGACGGAAGGAAGGAGCGAGCGACGGCTGAATTCACCAGGAACTGTGGACCCGTCCGTCTTAAACCTTCACCCAGGACGAGCAGACGGTGAAAAAGATTAAAATGCTTAAACCTTAATGTTTTAAAACCGCCTTAAAGCCTGAATCACTTCGTCCATCGTCACGTTTTTGCTCCTTTATCGACTGTGACTTCAGACACGGGAAGAGATTTTATACCCAGAACAAGATGTCGTTTGTGCTTCGATCTCCAGCAGCTGCGTCTTTCAGCCATTTTTAAAACCGCGTCACATTTTAAAGCTGCACCGTGTAACTTTTCTGGTGGAGGGTCCGTCACATGGAGACCAAACCAGACTCGGATCCAGGTCAGATCTGTGGAGAAGGTCAGAATGTCTGTTTTTTTTTATAGGTTTTTTGGAGCTCTAAAACCACCTGTGACTGAATAAATGTAAAGTAAAGCTGTTTAAAGTCACACTGTGGAACATTCTAAGCACACCAGTGACGTCTCCATGGAAACGAGCAGGCGACGGACCCCCAGCCAAAAGGTTGCACGCGTTTCCTGTCCATAAATCACTTTACTTTTCCTTTGTGCTCAAACCGAATGTAAACTCGTAGTGCCTAAAGTCCTCGTGTGCCAAAGCCGATTCGCTCCGTCTCCTTATAAGGCCCTTCCTTCCTGCCGCGCACCGTCACTGCAATTCGATTGGTCCAAATCCAGAAACGCTCCTGATGATGTAACGGGCGGATCTGGTTATTTTGAAACGGTTTTCATTTTTATTTTCTCAACTTGGAATCGGTTCAGTTGATTCAGCCTCAAGCGTCTGGTACGGCTCTTTCCCCGTCTTTGTTTTTGACTTTTAAATGTTTTCCCCAAATCTGAGCTGAAATAAAACACTGGACCGGGACTGGACCGGGACTGGACCGGGACTGGACCGGGACTGGACCGGGACTGGACCGGGACTGGACTGGGCCAAACCGGGTCCAAACCAGGACTAAACTACAACTAGATCTGGATTTGTCCATATTCCTGAATCTTTCAAGAGGTCTAGGCCTAGTTTAGTCCCAATGTTAGTCCTGTCTTTGGTTTAGTCCTGGTTTAGTCCTGGTTTAGTCCTGGTTTAGTCCTGGTTTAGTCCTGGTTTAGTCCTGGTTTAGTCGTGTTTTGGTGAGTTCTTCGGTCAGATCTGGTCTCGTTGAAGCGCTTCATTCATTGTGTCTTGAGTCAAATGTGACCAGAGCCCTGATGAGCATCACAGGTGTAGAAACGCTGCTCAACTCTGAAATGGCACCTGTCTGCCCCTGTCTGCCCCTGTCTGCCCGCTCTGTTCCTCTCGGTTCCTCTCGGTTCCTCTCGGTTCCTCTCGGTTCCGCTCGGTTCCGCTCTGTTCCTCTCGGTTCCGCTCGGTTCCGCTCGGTTCCTCTCGGTTCCGCTCGGTTCCGCTCGGTTCCGCTCGGTTCCGCTCGGTTCCGCTCGCCGAAGTGCCTAAACACGTGTTGCTGTTAATAAAGTTTTCTACTGAGAAACTCCGGCTCGGCTTCGTTTGTGATTAAACCCTGAAAGCTCCTGGTAAAGGGGCAGCGATGAACTCCAGGAAATCCAGGATAATAGAATTTTTTAAGGTACATTTATTTATTAAGTTGGTTATTCTCAAATAAATGAAGTTTAGGATTTGCATGTTTTGTAGGGGGCGCAACATCCTTCAGACCTAAACCCACACGGAGCTTCAGGTGTGAAGAACGTCTCTGTTAAAGATGAACTCTGTCCCGTCTGAAGCTAAAGTCCATCACTAGAGGAGGTGGAATTCTGTCAGGAGCCAAAAAACTGCACAGATCAGTGTTTCCTCAGTGGAGATCTCACTGTGTGTGAGTCTGTGAAGGCAACAAACTAGTGCAGTGATGGGGGCAAGTTCTGAACTAGTGTAGTGATGGGGGCAAGTTCTGAACTAGTGTAGTGATGGGGGCAAGTTCTGAACTAGTGCAGTGATGGGGGCAAGTTCTGAACTAGTGCAGTGATGGGGGCAAGTTCTGAACTAGTGCAGTGATGGGGGCAAGTTCTGAACTAGTGCAGTGATGGGGGCAAGTTCTGAACTAGTGTAGTGATGGGGGCAAGTTCTGAACTAGTGTAGTGATGGGGGCAAGTTCTGAACTTCCACATAAAACACCAATTTGCTTCAGACTGAAGAAGCTTAACTCCACTTTAACCCATCTGACAACAGCCACGAGTCTAACAAACCAAACGCTCTGCCTGGTTCACTCATTAGTGTCTGGAAACGTTAGAAAACAACTTTATAAACACCTCACACTTCCCTCTGCTGATTTCCCACTGCACAAAAACCCAAAAGACTCGATCACCGACGTCGTTTCTAATCCCATTTATTTACCAGTGAATTATATTTTTGAAAAATGCTTAAAAAAACCCCAGTTCCGAACCATTTTCTTTGAACAACTTTCAGTTTCTCTTCTTCTTCTCCGTCAGTCGTCGATCTTCACTTGTTGCTTCTGGAGTCGACGATCGAGTCTTTTGGGTTTTTGTGCAGTGGGAAATCAGCAGAGGGAAGTGTGAGGTGTTTATAAAGTGACACTGTTTTAATGGACCCAGGACAGCTGCACCTGACACCAGCACCCACCAACACCCACCAGCACCCACCAACACCCACCAACACCCACCAGCACCCACCAACACCCACCAGCACCCACCAACACCCACCAACACCCACCAGCACCCACCAGGACCCACCAACACCCACCAGCACCCACCAGCACCCACCAACACCCACCAACACCCACCAGCACCCACCATGACCCACCAGCACCCACCAACACCCACCAGCACCCACCAGGACCCACCAACACCCACAAGCACCCACCAGCACCCACCAGGACCCACCAGCACCCACCAGCACCCACAAACACCCACTAACACCCACCAGCACCCACCAACACCCACCAGCACCCACCAGGACCCACCAACACCCACAAGCACCCACCAGCACCCACCAGGACCCACCAGCACCCACCAGCACCCACTAACACCCACTAACACCCACCAGGACCCACCAACACCCACCAGGACCCACCAACACCCACCAGCACTCACCAACACCCACCATCACCCACGATCACCCACCCTGACCCACCACCACCCACCAGGACCCACCAGCACCCACCAGCACCCACTAACACCCACTAACACCCACCAGGACCCACCAACACCCACCAGGACCCACCAACACCCACCAGCACCCACCAACACCCACCAGCACCCACCAACACCCACCAGCACCCACCAGGACCCACCAGCACCCACCAGGACCCACCAGCACCCACCAACACCCACCAGGACCCACCATCACCCACCAACACCCACCAACACCCACCAGGACCCACCAACACCCACCAGGACCCACCAGCACCCACCAACACCCACCAGCACCCACCAGGACCCACCAGCACCCACCAGGACCCACCAGCACCCACCAACACCCACCAGCACCCACCAGGACCCACCAGCACCCACCAACACCCACCAGCACCCACCAGCACCCACCAACACCCACCAACACCCACCAGCACCCACCAGCACCCACCAGCACCCACCAACACCCACCAGCACCCACCAGCACCCACCAGCACCCACCAACACCCACCAGGACCCACCAACACCCACCAGCACCCACCAACACCCACCAGGACCCACCAACACCCACCAGGACCCACTAACACCCACCAACACCCACCAGGACCCACCAGCACCCACCAACACCCACCAGGACCCACCAACACCCACCAGCACCCACCAACACCCACCAGGACCCACCAACACCCACCAGCACCCACCAGGACCCACCAGCACCCACCAGGACCCACCAACACCCACCAACACCCACCAGGACCCACCAACACCCACCAGGACCCACCAGCACCCACCAACACCCACCAGCACCCACCAGGACCCACCAACACCCACCAACACCCACCAGCACCCACCAACACCCACCAGGACCCACCAACACCCACCAACACCCACCAGGACCCACCAACACCCACCAGCACCCACCAACACCCACTAACACCCACCAGGACCCACCAACACCCACCAGGACCCACCAACACCCACCAGCACCCACCAGCACCCACCAGCACCCACCAGCACCCACCAGGACCCACCAACACCCACCAGCACCCACCAGCACCCACCAACACCCACCAGGACCCACCAACACCCACCAGGACCCACCAACACCCACCAGCACCCACCAACACCCACCAGCACCCACCAGCACCCACCAGCACCCACCAGCACCCACCAACACCCACCAGCACCCACCAGCACCCACCAACACCCACCAGGACCCACCAACACCCACCAACACCCACCAGGACCCACCAACACCCACCAGGACCCACTAACACCCACCAACACCCACCAGCACCCACTAACACCCACCAGGACCCACCAACACCCACCAGGAGCCACCAACACCCACCAGCACCCACCAACACCCACCAGGACCCACCAACACCCACCAGCACCCACTAACACCCACCAGGACCCACCAACACCCACCAGCACCCACCAGGACCCACCAACACCCACCAGGACCCACCAACACCCACCAACACCCACCAGGACCCACCAACACCCACCAGGACCCACCAACACCCACCAACACCCACCAGGACCCACCAACACCCACCAGGACCCACCAACACCCACCAGGACCCACCAACACCCACCAACACCCACCAGGACCCACCAGCACCCACCAACACCCACCAGGACCCACCAGGACCCAAAGGGGGAGGCACAGAGGAGGAGGTACAGAGGGGGAGGTACAGAGGGGGAGGTACAGAGGAGGAGGTACAGAGGAGGAGGCGGGGGCCCGGGAGGCGGGGTTCAGGGAAGCGGGGGCCCGGGAGGCGGGGGCCCGGGAGGCGGGGGCCCGGGAGGCGGGGGCCCGGGAGGCGGGGGCCCGGGAGGCGGGGGCCCGGGAGGCGGGGGCCCGGGAGGCGGGGGCCCGGGGCTGAGCGCTGCTGCTCGGCTCCAGGCTCCAGCGGCTCAGACTGTGGCCGCGGCCTGACCCTCCCACACGCCGCGCTGCTCGCTCCGTTCCCTGGCCTCCTCCCGCCTCCGTCCCGCCGTCATGGAGCTGGACCCCGCCGTGCTCATCCCCGCGCTGCTCCTCACCGCGGTGGCCTTGTACTTCGGAGCTTCGCTGCTCGGGAAGAAGTCCGACGCCTCCTCCGCGGCCAAGAAGCCGAAGCCCAAAGTGGGTTACGGGGATGACGTCCCCCCCTCCAGAGCCCTCGGAGCCCCGCGCCCCGCGGAGCCGCAGCCCGAGCCGAAGATCGAGCCTCCTCCCCGGCCAGCGGAGCCCGCCGCCCCGGAGCCCGCGGTGGAAGCCAAGGTACGGCCCAGACTCCCACAAACCCGGTCACTTTGGACACTTGACAAAAGTTTACGTTTTATTCAAATCATGAAACAAGTGTTTTATTTGTGTAAAATAAGAATCTTGAAAAAGTCAAATTAGCTAAAACTGAAACTCTTAACGGGCGGTTTGGGTGTTTAGCTCAGTTTAGCTCAGTTTAGCTCAGTTTAGCTCAGTTTAATTTAGTTTAGTTAGTTCAGATTTAAGTTTAAAGACAAACCAAACATGTAATAATTGTATATTATTAAAATAAATATTAATTTATTTATCTTGTCATTAAGCGGTAATGTCCTAAATGGATGATGTCATAGTCTGAAATAGGGAGGAGGGCGTCCTGTGGCTCTTAACTGGTTAGTCCTGGTTTAGTCCTGGTTTAGTCCTGGTTTAGTCCTGGTTTAGTCCTGGTTTAGTCCTGGTTTAGTCCTAGTTTAACCCTGGTTGAGTTAGGTTTAGTCCTGGGTTAGTCCTGGGTTAGTCCTGGGTTAGTCCTGGTTTAGTCCTGGTTTAGTCCTGGTTTAGTCCTGGGTTAGTCCTGGTTTAGTCCTGGTTTAGTCCTGGTTTAGTCCTAGTTTAACCCTGGTTGAGTTAGGTTTAGTCCTGGGTTAGTCCTGGGTTAGTCCTGGTTTAGTCCTGGTTTAGTCCTGGTTTAGTCCTGATTCACTTCTGGTTCTGTCCTGGTTTAGTCCTGGTTTAGTCCTGGGTTAGTCCTGGTTTAGTCCTGGTTTAGTCCTAGTTTAACCCTGGTTGAGTTAGGTTTAGTCCTGGGTTAGTCCTGGGTTAGTCCTGGTTTAGTCCTGGTTTAGTCCTGGTTTAGTCTTAGTTTAACCCTGGTTGAGTTAGGTTTAGACGTGGTTTAGACCTGGTTTAGTCCTGATTCACTTCTGGTTTAGTCCTGGTTTAGACGTGGTTTAGACCTGGTTTAGTCCTGATTCACTTCTGGTTCAGTCCTGGTTTAGACCTGTTTTATTCTTAGATTGGTCCTGATTTATAATTGGTTTAGTCTCAGTTTAAACCTGGTTGAGTCCTGGTTTAGACCTGGATCAGTCTCTGTTCAGTCCTGGTTTAATCCTGGTTTATTCCTGGTTTATATCTATTTTAGTCCTGGTTTAAAATTGGTTTAGTCCCCATTTATACCTGGTTCAGTCTTATTTCAGTCCCAGTTGAGTCCTTTTTCTGTCCTGGTTCAGTCCTGTTCAGTCCTGATTTAGACCTGGTTCAGTCTTGGTTCAGTCCTGGTTCAGTTCTGGCTGGTCCAGTATTTCTGGGTCATTCTGAGTAACAGGGGGTGTGTTCATTTGATTCTGTTTGAGTCCAGTTTAGTCCAGATTTTAGACTTGGTTTGGTTTTCCTCTGGTCCTGGTCTAGTCCTGGTCTAGTCCTGGTCTAGCTCTGGTCTAGTCCTGGTCTAGTCCTGGTCTAGTTCTGGTCTAGTCCTGGTCTAGTCCTGGTCTAGTTCTGAATCGAGTCTGGGTTTAGTCCCAGTCCTGGTCCGTGGTGAGTCCGGATGTGTCACTGAGCCGCCCCCCCGTCCTGCAGGGGGGGCTGTGCCTGTGCAGGGGGGGTCACGTGTGCGGGTCTATGGCCGTACATGTGCCTCCCGCTGCCACACGTGTCAGATCTGTGGGGCTGTGACACCTGAAACCGCCCCGGAGCCAGGGGGTCGCCGGTTCCACTCCCGGACTGAAGGGCCCGTCTGAACCCGGCCCTTCGACCAATCACGTTGCAGCCTCACGGGTGTGGGCGGAGCCAAAGGTGAAGCGCCAAAACAAACGGCGCAAACGACACGAATAAGATGAACATTTTTACAGAAATGATAGATTTAAAGAGGAGATTTGACACTGTAACACGTCACATTTAGATCGTTGTGCTTTTATTTGCCCAAAACAACTTCCTTTTCTAAATGTGTCTCACACCACAGGAGGTTTTGGTCTTAAACGACTTTTAAACGTGCGACAGAAGCACAAACTCCACAGACACGAGGAGAATCTGAGAGACTTTAAATCTGCAGCAGGACCTAAAGCTGTGAGGCTGTGTCTGAGCACAGGACCTAAAGCTGTGAGGCTGTGTTTGAGCACAGGACCTAAAGCTGTGAGGCTGTGTTTGAGCACAGGACCTAAAGCTGTGAGGCTGTGTTTGAGCACAGGACCTAAAGCTGTGAGGCTGTGTTTGAGCACAGGACCTAAAGCTGTGAGGCTGTGTTTGAGCACAGGACCTAAAGCTGTGAGGCTGTGTTTGAGCACAGGACCTAAAGCTGTGAGGCTGTGAGGGCCTCAGCTGTTTCCTCCAGTGAACCCAGTCGCTGTGAGACTCTGCACTTCACTTTAGACACAAACTGTGGGATTATTGTGTGTGAAATGTGGAGCTTCAGATCCAGGGTTTTTACAGCAGAAAAGAGGAGATAAAGTCACAGGAAGTAGAGTCACTGTGGCTGAAACAGACACACGGAGGAACTGTCCACACTTTTACTTTAAAGAAGGAAGAAAAGTGGATTCACGGAGCGGCTCTGTGGACTGGAGCTGTTATTTACGGAGGATAAATTCTGTGGATGAGACGCAGCACTTTAAACTCACCGCTTCACACAGGAATAAACATTCATCTGAACATTATTTCCTCTGTGTCCTGAGTTTGTATCTTGCGTCTCTGTGTCGTCGCTCCTCTGACGCTCTGGTTTATCGGTGTTATGTTTGGTAGTCACGACACAAATGAGGAGCAGCGGCTTCAGAATCGCCGTCGAAGACACAAATTCAGGTCACACCTCCTCAAACTCGGGGAGAAGAAATCGCTGCCAAAATCGGGCGAATCCTCCTGTGGTGTCGGCGGCCCCTTCGCCTTCAGAGCGTCGCACGAATGAAACTGAGGCTCGTACTGCAGCAAACCGTACGGAGGGTTTGAATAGGGCCTGGGAGAGATCACTAGATTACTCAGACACGCACGGATGAGGCTAAACCAGGAGTGGGCAAACTTTTTGGCTCGAGGGCCACAAAGGGTTGTAAAATTTGCTGGAAGGACCGGACCAGGAGCAGATGGACAGAGAGTTCTGCTCTGACTACATCAGGCCAGGAAATAAACCGAAAAGAACGATTCACATGTGGCAGATTCACATGTGGCAGATTCACATGTGGCAGATTCACATGTGGCAGATTCACATGTGGCAGATTCACACGTGGCAGATTCACATGTGGCAGATTCACATGTGGCAGATTCACATGTGGCAGATTCACATGTGGCAGATTCACACGTGGCAGATTCACACGTGGCAGATTCACATGTGGCAGATTCACACGTGGCAGATTCACACGTGGCAGATTCACATGTGGCAGATTCACACGTGGCAGATTCACATGTGGCAGATTCACATGTGGCAGATTCACATGTGGCAGATTCACATGTGGCAGATTCACATGTGGCAGATTCACACGTGGCAGATTCACACGTGGCAGATTCACATGTGGCAGATTCACACGTGGCAGATTCACATGTGGCAGATTCACATGTGGCAGATTCACACGTGGCAGATTCACATGTGGCAGATTCACACTTGTGCAGCATATTTACGGCCAATGATTTTCTGCTTCACAAGTTTTGAATTCTGTTTAATTGTGACACATTTGATAATTCTGTTGACAGTGTTGGGAACGACCTGGAGGTGGTGGGGGTCCCATGTGGAGGTGGTGGGGGTCCCGTCTGGAGGTGGTGGGGGTTGTGGGGTCCCGTCTGGAGGTGGTGGGGTCCCGTGTGGAGGTGGTGGGGGTTGTGGGGGTCCCGTCTGGAGGTGGTGGGGGTCCCGTGTGGAGGTGGTGGGGGTTGTGGGGGTCCCGTCTGCAGGTTGTGGGGGTCCCTTGGGGGGTTGTGGGGTCTCGTGGTGGGGGTCCCGTGGTGGGGGTCCTGTGGTGAGGGTCCCGTGGTGGGGGTTGTGGGGGTCCCGTCTGGAGGTGGTGGGGCTTGTGGGGGTCCCGTGTGGATGTTGTGGGTATGTGGGGACCCGTCTGCAGGTGGTGGGGGTTGTGGGGGTCCCGTGTGGATGTTTTGGGGGTTGTGGGGGTCCCGTCTGCAGGTGGTGGGGGTTGTGGGGGTCCCGTGTGGATGTTTTGGGGGTTGTGGGGGTCCCGTCTGCAGGTGGTGGGGGTTGTGGGGGTCCCGTCTGCAGGTGGTGGGGGTTGTGGGGGTCCCGTGTGGATGTTGTGGGTATGTGGGGACCTGTCTGCAGGTGGTGGGGGTTGTGGGGGTCCCGTCTGCAGGTGGTGGGGGTCCCGTGGTGGGGGTTGTGGGGTAGGCGCAGCCTTTGGCCTGTGGAATGTGCTCGGCGGCTGTAACGTGCACCGCCCTGTGGAGTATATTTAAACCTGTATTTTTACCTGAGTGTCACCTGTCACAGTCATGTGCCGCTGAGAGAGGGATGAGAGGAGAGGGGGAAAGAGGGAGGAGGGAGAGGGGGAAAGACGGAGGAGGGAGAGGAGGGAGAGGGAGGAGGGCGGGGGGGAGAGGAGGGGGGAAGAGGGAGGAGGGAGAGGGGGAGAGGAGAGGAGAGGGGAGAGGAGAGGGGGAAAGAGGGAGGAGGGAGAGGGGAAAGACGGAGGAGGGAGAGGAGGGAGAGGGAGGAGGTAGAGGGGAGAGGAGGGGGGAAAGAGGGAGGAGGGAGAGGGGAGAGGAGAGGAGAGGGGAGAGGAGAGGGGAAAGAGGGAGGAGGGAGAGGGGGAAAGACGGAGGAGGGAGAGGAGAGGGAGGAGGGAGAGGGAGGAGGGAGAGGGGGAGAGGAGGGGGGGAAAGAGGGAGGAGGGAGAGGGGGAGAGGAGAGGAGTGGGGGAGAGGAGAGGGGGAAAGGAGAGGGGGAAAGAGGGAGGAGGGAGAGGGAGGAGGGAGAGGGGGAGAGGAGAGGGGGAAAGAGGGAGAGGGGGAGAGGAGAGGGAGAGGGGGAGAGGAGGGGGGGAAAGAGGGAGGAGGGAGAGCGGGAGAAGGGGGGAGGGGGTGGAGGAGAAAGTGCTGACTCAGCACCGCTCGTCTGTTGCAGATTCCACAGACACTTGTGTCCTCTAAAGTTAAATGTTTCGAGTTAAAGCTCCACTAAAGCTTCACTCCACCTTAAGCAAAGTCTGAAACATCCTCCAAGGGGACGGGGCCCGGCGGGTCGGGGCCATAGGCCGTATAAAAGAACTGTTCTGAGTGAGGGTGATGTCTCCACTGCGTCGCTCAGATGAGGCTCCTGTTGCCACGGTTACAGGCTCCATATTTGGAAATCCTCCCGCGAGTATCATAGCAACACAAGAGCCAATCATGAGTGAGGAGGTTAAATGTGGCGCCTCCTCCTGGCAGAGCTGATGCATCATATATACGGACTATGGATGTGATACTCTGCACCTGCAGGACACTGGATTTACCTGATTCTGCACAAGAAGAAGAAACTTTGAGCTTTAAAGAGTTTAAGTCACTGATTTATGTTGTTTGTTCTGTTCCGTACGAACAACAACGAGCTGTCAATCAAACCTGTTGCTAACGCTAGGGGGAGGGGCCTCGGGGAATGAAGGCGTCTGATTGGTCCGTTATTTCTGTTCAGATCTTGATTTAGGAACAAAACAGAGAAATGAAAAGTTCAGGATCCTGTGTGGCGGCTTCAGACGAACAGTTTAAGTCCAGAATGACGAGGCTCAGAGCAGCAGGTACAGACAGAGGGACGACAAGATCCTAATGTGAAGGAGCCCCAAGAGCCTCCTGGAGCACTTCCTGTTTGGCACGCGGCGGCTAACGGGTTAGCGGCTAAAGGGTTAGCGGCTTACGGGTTAGCGGCTTACGGGTTAACGGCTAACGGGTTAGCTTAGCCCACTCATATATACGCACTGTAGTCGGGGGGAGCAGGTGTGGGCGGTGTTCTGGCCTTAGTGACCCTAATGAGGAACGTTACAGGCACAACTTTGACTCAAAAGTTTTTAATACTTTTAACAAATCTTCATGAAAACGGCAAAATAAGACCAGCGAGAGGGACACACTTCTGTTCCACACACATTTACACAGAGAATCAGGAGGAAAAAGGGACTTTGGTGTTTAGGGGCCCTTTAAATTCCGGGTCCAGGTCCGGGTCCAGGTCTGGGAGGTCAGAGGTCACACTGAGGAGTGACCCGGAGTCTGGGGTTCTGGACTTTAAAAACACGGAGGAGCCAAGGATCTGGGGCTCCTGCAACTGTTGCTGTTGTGTCACTGGGCAAGACACGTAAACGGACGCAGTAAAACCCTCCACCACTGCCATGTTCAAACAGGAAGTGAGCGCGGCCGTGATCCGGGTCCACCTGCGCCGTCCTGACCTGAGTCCGACATGAGTCACGGCCCAATCAGACGGGTCTCCTCCAGGTCGCTCCGGTTTCCCCGACCTGCACAACTGTTGATGTCACGGTGACGTCACAGAGGCTCCTGTGTCGCTCACAAAGACTCAGTGTGTCCGACCCCCATCCCTCCATCCCTCCATCCCTCCATCCCTCCATCCTACTCTCTCCTCTCTCTCTCTCTGTCCCCCTCTTTCTCTTTCTCTCTCTCCGTCCTGTAGTTTGACAGAGGAACAGAATCTCTTTGTTTCTGTGCAGAGGAGGGACACGAGACAAATGTGAAGTTTACAAATCTTCCATTCATTTTTTTCTTCCATTTTTCTGAACACAGAGAAACCAACGGCCGATAAATTCTGTCCTTACACCTTCCACAAACTGCCCCACAGCTCGCCTTCCCGCAGACCTGACTCAGACCTGACTCAGACCTGTGTTTGGGGCTGTTTTGTCAGCAGCTCAAATATCGGCCTGAGCTGGAGATTTAAGGCTGAGAGAGTCACTAAACCAGTGGTTCTTACCCTGGTTGGATGGAGCCCCAGGGGTTCAGTGAGTCAGTCTCAGGGGTTCGGTGAGTCAGTCTCAGGGGTTCGGTGAGTCAGTCTCAGGGGTTCGGTGAGTCAGTCTCAGGGGTTCGGTGAGTCAGTCTCAGGGGTTCGGTGAGTCAGTCTCAGGGGTTCGGTGAGTCAGTCTCAGGGGTTCGGTGAGTCAGTCTCAGGGGTTCGGTGAGTCAGTCTCAGGGGTTCGGTGAGTCAGTCTCAGGGGTTCGGTGAGTCAGTCTCAGGGGTTCGGTGAGTCAGTCTCAGGGGTTCGGTGAGTCAGTCTCAGGGGTTCGGTGAGTCAGTCTCAGGGGTTCGGTGAGTCAGTCTCAGGGACCTTTTAAGAAGGTTCGGTGAATGCGCAGATGAAACTAGAGGGGTTCAATACCTCCAACAAGGTGAAGAACCACTGCACTAAACACTGCAAATATCGATCCGATATATCGCTCTGTCCAGAGTAAAGTTCTCGGAGGAGCCCAACCCCAGGGTCAGGGGTCAGGGGTGTGTCTCTGTCATGACCGGGACGCATCCCATTTCACCCACAGTGCATATATGAGTGGACTAAGCTAACCCGTTAGCCGCTAACCCGTTAGCCGCTGCGTGCCTAAACAGGAAGTGCTCCAGGAGGCTCTTGGGGCTCCTTCACATTAGGATCTTCTCGTCCCTCTGTCTGTCCCTGCTGCTCTGAGCCTCGTCATTCTGGACTTAAACTGTTCGTCTGAAGCCGCCACACAGGATCCTGAACTTTTTTTCCACTATTTCGACAGTCAAATAAACCCTCTTCATAACATAGACCTGGCTCCAGATTCACTCCTGTAACCGTGGCAACAGGAGCCTCATCTGAGCGATGCTGTGCAGACGTCACACTGACTTAGTCCACTTCTTTTACACAGTCTATGATTTCACCTCAAACCCTCTTCAGCTCCTTTCCTCACCCCAGAGGAGCCACAGGACAGAGGAGATAAGAGACAGAGGAGATAAGAGACAGAGGAGCTAAAGGAGCCAGAGGAGCCACAGGAGCCAGAGGAGCCACAGGACAGAGGAGATAAGAGACAGAGGAGCTAAAGGAGCCAGAGGAGCCACAGGACAGAGGAGATAAGAGCCAGAGGAGCTAAAGGAGCCAGAGGAGCCACAGGAGCCAGAGGAGCCACAGGACAGAGGAGATAAGAGACAGAGGAGCTAAAGGAGCCAGAGGAGCCACAGGAGCCAGAGGAGCCACAGGACAGAGGAGATAAGAGACAGAGGAGCTAAAGGAGCCAGAGGAGCCACAGGACAGAGGAGATAAGAGACAGAGGAGCTAAAGGAGCCAGAGGAGCCACAGGAGCCAGAGGAGCCACAGGACAGAGGAGATAAGAGACAGAGGAGCTAAAGGAGCCAGAGGAGCCACAGGAGCCAGAGGAGCCACAGGACAGAGGAGATAAGAGACAGAGGAGCTAAAGGAGCCAGAGGAGCCACAGGAGCCAGAGGAGCCACAGGACAGAGGAGATAAGAGACAGAGGAGCTAAAGGAGCCAGAGGAGCCACAGGACAGAGGAGATAAGAGCCAGAGGAGCTAAAGGAGCCACAGGAGCAGTGGGACCATCTCCAGATCTTGTTCTTGTTCGGGAGCTCCAGGATTTGACCCCCACTGTGACTGTGAAAAGACTCGACCCTGAACTTTGAGTCAGAGACACAGAGTCACAGGGAGCGGCCGGTGTGGACGGGCCCCAGACAGTCACACACAGCTGCTCCTCTGCACTTTCACTGCCCCCTCCCCCTCACATGTACACACACACATGTACACACACACACACGTACACACACACACACACACACACACACTCACACATATATCACACACACACACATGTACACACACACACACACACACACACACACACTTACACACACACACACACACACTCACACATATATCACACACACACACATGTACACACACACACACACACACACACACACTCACACATATATCACACACACACACACACACACACACACACACACACACACTCACACATATATCACACACACACACATGTACACACACACACACATGTACACACACACACACACACACACACACACATGTACACACACACATGTACACACACACACACGTACACACACACACACACACACACACTCACACATATATCACACACACATGTACACACACACACACATGTACACACACACACACATGTACACACACACACACACACATGTACACACACACACACATGTACACACACACATGTACACACACACACACACACATGCACACACACACACACATGTACACACACACATGTACACACACACATGTACACACACACATGTACACACACACACACACACACACATGTACACACACACACATGTACACACACACATGTACACACACACACACATGTACACACACATGTACACACACACACACATGTACACACACACATGTACACACACACACACACATGTACACACACATGTATCACACACTCACACATATATCACACACACACACACACACATGTACACACACACACACTCACACACACACACTCACACATGTATCACACACTCACACACACACACACACACATGTATCACACACTCACACATGTATCACACACTCACACACACACACACACACATGTATCACACACTCACACATATATCACACACTCACACTCACACATGTCCCCGTCCTCACACGGGCCCTCGGGGCCCCTCCCTCTGTCTGCACCTTCTCCTTTTCTCCTGCACATTTAAATATAAACCCCACATGGACTTTATGATGTGAGGACGGGAGGGCATCTGACACACGGAGCACACACACCCGGTGCTTATGAAGAGCTCTGACCACAGAGGACTGACTCACAATCACACGTTTGGTTAAGTCTTCACCAAGCTCCGCCCCTCAAGTAATGATGTCACTTCCGGGTTTTTCATTGAACCTGAGAGAGTTTCCTTCAGAAGTGTTGAACATCAGATCTGTGAAGACAGTGGTTTATGGGGGGGTCACGCTCCAAACAGAACCACAGTGACCCTGGTTTATGGGGGGGTCACGCTCCAAACAGAACCACAGTGACCCTGGTTTATGGGGGGGTCACGCTCCAAACAGAACCACAGTGACCCTGGTTTATGGGGGGGTCACGCTCCAAACAGAACCACAGTGACCCTGGTTTATGGGGGGGTCACGCTCCAAACAGAACCACAGTGACCCTGGTTTATGGGGGGGTCACGCTCCAAACAGAACCACAGTGACCCTGGTTTATGGGGGGGTCACGCTCCAAACAGAACCACAGTGACCCTGGTTTATGGGGGGGTCACGCTCCAAACAGAACCACAGAGACCCTGGTCACGCTCCAAACAGAACCACAGTGACCCTGGTTTATGGGGGGGTCACGCTCCAAACAGAACCACAGTGACCCTGGTTTATGGGGGGGGTCACGTTCCAAACAGAACCACAGTGACCCTGGTTTATGGGGGGGGTCACGTTCCAAACAGAACCCGCGACAGTATCAGCTTTATTTTTTACTATTATTCTACAGTCCAATACTGAACTACAGAATGAAACCAAAGATCAAACCTGTTTCAGGCCCAGCGTCTTTTTCTGCTGAAGCTGTGGTGCAGCGTCTTTTTCTGCTGAAGCTGTGGTGCAGCGTCTTTTTCTCCTGAAGCTGTGGTGCAGCGTCTTTTTCTGCTGAAGCTGTGGTGCAGCGTCTTTTTCTGCTGAAGCTGTGGTGCAGCGTCTTTTTCTCCTGAAGCTGTGGTGCAGCGTCTTTTTCTGCTGAAGCTGTGGTGCAGCGTCTTTTTCTGCTGAAGCTGTGGTGCAGCGTCTTTTTCTGCTGAAGCTGTGGTGCAGCGTCTTTTTCTCCTGAAGCTGTGGTGCAGCGTCTTTTTCTCCTGAAGCTGTGGTGCAGCGTCTTTTTCTCCTGAAGCTGTGGTGCAGCGTCTTTTTCTGCTGAAGCTGTGGTGCAGCGTCTTTTTCTGCTGAAGCTGTGGTGCAGCGTCTTTTTCTGCTGAAGCTGTGGTGCAGCGTCTTTTTCTCCTGAAGCTGTGGTGCAGCGTCTTTTTCTGCTGAAGCTGTGGTGCAGCGTCTTTTTCTCCTGAAGCTGTGGTGCAGCGTCTTTTTCTCCTGAAGCTGTGGTGCAGCGTCTTTTTCTGCTGAAGCTGTGGTGCAGCGTCTTTTTGCCAGAAATAAACAAAGATTCATTTA
Organism: Odontamblyopus rebecca; assembly: GCA_030686955.1. Taxonomy (NCBI): domain Eukaryota; kingdom Metazoa; phylum Chordata; class Actinopteri; order Gobiiformes; family Gobiidae; genus Odontamblyopus; species Odontamblyopus rebecca. The sequence continues at coordinate 1,524,858 of CM060667.1, forward strand.
TTTCGTAACGGCTCCTACAGCCGCAGAGCTTCTACCTTCAGCAGCTCCACAAGTTTCTCTTTTTCTGCCATAGTTTCCTCTTCCTCGGCCTTTTGCCTTTGTCCTGCAGAACATTTCCTCCACATTGTGGGTTTGTTATACAGACGAGGCACAGAAACTGTTCACATTGGTCTAAGTGAACAACCGATGTGACTTTTCACTTCTAGACATCAGCCCCTCAGCCTCAGGAGTCAGAACACAATGCAGTGGGAAAAAAGCATTAAAAAATCTGTGAAGCGGCGGAAGGTGAAGCGGCGGAAGGTGAAGCGGCGGAAGGTGAAGCGGCGGAAGGTGAAGCGGCGGAAGGTGAAGCGGCGGAAGGTGAAGCGGCGGAAGGTGAAGCGGCGGAAGGTGAAGCGGCGGAAGGTGAAGCGGCGGAAGGTGAAGCGCGTTACAGCGACGGTTCACTGTACTGTGCTCATATTCTCTCATTCCACACTAGCCTGACCCTGGTGCACTTCCTGTTTTTGTTCTAACCACAGAGAGAAAAGTAGAACATGTGTGTTATATGTGACACGTAACCCCGCCCCCTTCATGTCCTACACTCTTTAGTATTATTTTTCTGTATTTAAATCTCATGACCTCTAAAGGCACTGACCATTTCAAATCCTCTCCTTCATGGCCACAGTCAGTACAAGAGTTTCATGTATTTCCCATGTCGCTCCACAGAGGATTTAAAGACTTCAGCTGATGTCCAGTTCCTTAATTGAGGGATCTGCTGTAATGGGATCTGCTGTAATGGGATCTGCTGTAATGGGATCTGCTGTAATGGGATCTGCTTTAATGGGATCTGCTTTAATGGGATCTGCTGTAATGGGATCTGCTTTAATGGGATCTGCTTTAATGGGATCTGCTGTAATGGGATCTGCTTTAATGGGATCTGCTGTAATGGGATCTGCTTTAATGGGATCTGCTGTAATGGGATCTGCTTTAATGGGATCTGCTGTAATGGGATCTGCTTTAATGGGATCTGCTGTAATGGGATCTGCTTTAATGGGATCTGCTGTAATGGGATCTGCTGTAATGGGATCTGCTTTAATGGGATCTGCTGTAATGGGATCTGCTGTAATGGGATCTGCTTTAATGGGATCTGCTTTAATGGGATCTGCTGTAATGGGATCTGCTTTAATGGGATCTGCTGTAATGGGATCTGCTGTAATGGGATCTGCTGTAATGGGATCTGCTGTAATGGGATCTGCTGTAATGGGATCTGCTGTAATGGGATCTGCTGTAATGGGATCTGCTGTAATGGGATCTGCTTTAATGGGATCTGCTGTAATGGGATCTGCTGTAATGGGATCTGCTGTAATGGGATCTGCTGTAATGGGATCTGCTGTAATGGGATCTGCTTTAATGGGATCTGCTGTAATGGGATCTGCTTTAATGGGATCTGCTGTAATGGGATCTGCTTTAATGGGATCTGCTGTAATGGGATCTGCTTTAATGGGATCTGCTTTAATGGGATCTGCTGTAATGGGATCTGCTGTAATGGGATCTGCTGTAATGGGATCTGCTGTAATGGGATCTGCTGTAATGGGATCTGCTGTAATGGGATCTGCTTTAATGGGATCTGCTTTAATGGGATCTGCTGTAATGGGATCTGCTTTAATGGGATCTGCTGTAATGGGATCTGCTTTAATGGGATCTGCTGTAATGGGATCTGCTTTAATGGGATCTGCTGTAATGGGATCTGCTGTAATGGGATCTGCTGTAATGGGATCTGCTGTAATGGGATCTGCTGTAATGGGATCTGCTGTAATGGGATCTGCTGTAATAGTTTAATTGCCAAAAGAACGAGTGAGCGATCGACAGTAAGAAAGTGAAGTATTCACTCTTCCATCACAGGTTTGTGACATGAACAGAGTCCTGTTCTCACCGCTGATGTCCCACATTATTCCCCCACAGGAGCGTCTGGGCTCTTCCCTTTTTCCTCCTCCTCTCCTCATCTTATTCTGCTCTTTATCTTCCTCCTCTCCTCATCTTATTCTGCTCTTTATCCTCCTCCTCTCCTCATCTTATTCTGCTCTTTATCTTCCTCCTCTCCTCATCTTATTCTGCTCTTTATCCTCCTCCTCTCCTCATCTTATTCTGCTCTTTATCTTCCTCCTCTCCTCATCTTATTCTGCTCTTTATCCTCCTCCTCTCCTCATCTTATTCTGCTCTTTATCTTCCTCCTCTCCTCATCTTATTCTGCTCTTTATCCTCCTCCTCTCCTCATCTTATTCTGCTCTTTATCTTCCTCCTCTCCTCATCTTATTCTGCTCTTTATCCTCCTCCTCTCCTCATCTTATTCTGCTCTTTATCTTCCTCCTCTCCTCATCTTATTCTGCTCTTTATCCTCCTCCTCTCCTCATCTTATTCTGCTCTTTATCCTCCTCCTCTCCTCATCTTATTCTGCTCTTTATCTTCCTCCTCTCCTCATCTTATTCTGCTCTTTATCTTCCTCCTCTCCTCATCTTATTCTGCTCTTTATCTTCCTCCTCTCCTCATCTTATTCTGCTCTTTATCTTCCTCCTCTGCTCATCTTTCTTCCTCCTCTCCTCTGGTTCATGTCTTCATTTGTCCATTGAGTTGTAATAATAGAAGTGTAACGATATCTGAGTCTCTCGATACGATACGATACAGTCTGAAGCTCACGGTTCGATATTTACTGCGATATCGTGGGAAAACTCCCGATATTCCGATATTCTCCAGAAGAACAGACTGACTCTGAAACGCTTCAGTCGTTTGGTGAAACGTTTATTGTCATTAGAGATGAAATAAAATCCAAATCTGGAGCAGATTTACACCAGACTTTCTTTGCTTTTCTTCTGTTCTTTCTTTTGCTCTTTTGTTCTTATTCTTTCTCTCTTTAGTTCTTTCTTTTTTGTTCTTTCTTTCTTTAGTCCTTTAATATGTTCGTTCTCTTTCATTCATTTTTTCTTTTTTGTTCTTTCTTTTTCTTTCGCTCTTTTGTTCTTTTTTATTCTTTCGTTCTTTTTCCTACTTTTGTTTGTTTTTTCTATCTTTTGCTCTTGTTCTTTTTCTTTCTTTCGTTTTCATTCTTTCTGTCCGTTCTTTTTCGTTCTTTCTTTTAGCCTTTCGTTTGGTCGTTCATTCTTTCTTTCATTTGTTCTTTCATTCTTTCGCTCTCTTTCTTTCTTTGTTGTTCTTTCTTTCGTTCTTCTTCCATCTCCATCTCTCTCTATCAGATTTATTACAATATAAAACTGAATCTTTTTCCTCTAAAAATGTTTCACAGACTTAATCCACAGACTGAAGATGTAAAAGTGTCAGAACAGTTCTTTCTTCCTGTCGTCTGCACTGAGACGGAGCGAAGGATCATGGTCTATGTAGTTCCCTCTGGTTTCTACACTGACACAGAGCAAAGGATCATGGTCTATGTAGTTCCCTCTGGTTTCTGCACTGACACAGAGCAAAGGATCATGGTCTATGTAGTTCCCTCTGGTTTCTGCACTGACACAGAGCAAAGGATCATGGTCTATGTAGTTCCCTCTGGTTTCTGCACTGACACAGAGCAAAGGATCATGGTCTATGTAGTTCCCTCTGGTTTCTGCACTGACACAGAGCAAAGGATCATGGTCTATGTAGTTCCCTCTGTGTTTTTACCTATTTCTGCATCAGAACTGTTCATTTAGTGGTTCGATATGTTGTGATGCTGCAGATCACTGGGACCTCTGAGCAGATTTACCTTCGTGTTCCGTCTTTATTCTCTGTAGGACTTTTCCGTGTGGGGAAAGGGTGGAATAACTGGGTCACTCTCTCTCTCTCTCTCTGGTGTTGACTCTATAGGAGGGTGGGAGGGCATCTGACTCTCCTGCCCTATACTCTTACACCCCCCCCCCCCCCCCTGCACCTGATGCCCTGTGTGACATTTACTGTATGTTCTGAGTGTGTCGCAATGTTCCTGAGCTCAGTTACACCACACACACACACACATATATACACACACACACACATATATACACACACACACACATATATACACACACACACATATATACACACACACACACATATATACACACACACACACATATATACACACACACACATATATACACACACACACATATATACACACTCACACACATATATACACACTCACACACATATATACACACTCACACACATATATACACCACACACACACACACATATATACACACACACACATATATACACCACACACACACACACACGTATACACACACACACACGTATACACACACACACACACATATATACACATATATACACCACACACACACACATACACACACACACGTATATACACATATATACACCACACACACACACATATATACACATATATACACCACACACATATATACACCACACACATATATACACCACACACATATATACACCACACACATATATACACCACACACACACACATATATACACATATATACACCACACACATATATACACCACACACACACACGTATATACACAT
>CM060667.1:1541879-1546879 GCA_030686955.1 Odontamblyopus rebecca
ATACTCCTGCTGAAAGTACTGCAACTAATACTCCTGCTGAAAGTACTGCAACTAATACTCCTGCTGAAAGTACTGCAACTACTACTACTGCTGAAAGTACTGCAACTAATACTCCTGCTGAAAGTACTGCATCTAACCCTCCTGCTGAAAGTACTGCATCTAATACTCCTGCTGAAAGTACTGCAACTAATACTCCTGCTGAAAGTACTGCATCTAACCCTCCTGCTGAAAGTACTGCAACTAATACTCCTGCTGAAAGTACTGCAACTACTACTCCTGCTGAAAGTACTGCAACTACTACTCCTGCTGAAAGTACTGCATCTAATACTCCTGCTGAAAGTACTGCAACTAATACTCCTGCTGAAAGTACTGCAACTACTACTCCTGCTGAAAGTACTGCATCTAACCCTCCTGCTGAAAGTACTGCATCTAACCCTCCTGCTGAAAGTACTGCAACTATTACTCCTGCTGAAAGTACTGCATCTAACCCTCCTGCTGAAAGTACTGCATCTAATACTCCTGCTGAAAGTACTGCATCTAACCCTCCTGCTGAAAGTACTGCAACTAATACTCCTGCTGAAAGTACTGCATCTAACCCTCCTGCTGAAAGTACTGCAACTAATACTCCTGCTGAAAGTACTGCAACTACTACTCCTGCTGAAAGTACTGCATCTAACCCTCCTGCTGAAAGTACTGCAACTAATACTCCTGCTGAAAGTACTGCATCTAATACTCCTGCTGAAAGTACTGCATCTAATACTCCTGCTGAAAGTACTGCATCTAATACTCCTGCTGAAAGTACTGCAACTAATACTCCTGCTGAAAGTACTGCAACTAATACTCCTGCTGAAAGTACTGCAACTAATACTCCTGCTGAAAGTACTGCAACTAATACTCCTGCTGAAAGTACTGCATCTAATACTCCTGCTGAAAGTACTGCATCTAATACTCCTGCTGAAAGTACTGCAACTAATACTCCTGCTGAAAGTACTGCAACTAATACTCCTGCTGAAAGTACTGCAACTAATACTCCTGCTGAAAGTACTGCAACTAATACTCCTGCTGAAAGTACTGCAACTAATACTCCTGCTGAAAGTACTGCAACTAATACTCCTGCTGAAAGTACTGCATCTAATACTCCTGCTGAAAGTACTGCAACTAATACTCCTGCTGAAAGTACTGCAACTAATACTCCTGCTGAAAGTACTGCAACTAATACTCCTGCTGAAAGTACTGCAACTAATACTCCTGCTGAAAGTACTGCATCTAACCCTCCTGCTGAAAGTACTGCAACTAATACTCCTGCTGAAAGTACTGCAACTAATACTCCTGCTGAAAGTACTGCAACTACTACTCCTGCTGAAAGTACTGCATCTAATACTCCTGCTGAAAGTACTGCATCTAACCCTCCTGCTGAAAGTACTGCAACTAATACTCCTGCTGAAAGTACTGCAACTAATACTCCTGCTGAAAGTACTGCAACTAATACTCCTGCTGAAAGTACTGCATCTAACCCTCCTGCTGAAAGTACTGCAACTAATACTCCTGCTGAAAGTACTGCAACTACTACTCCTGCTGAAAGTACTGCATCTAATACTCCTGCTGAAAGTACTGCATCTAACCCTCCTGCTGAAAGTACTGCAACTAATACTCCTGCTGAAAGTACTGCAACTAATACTCCTGCTGAAAGTACTGCAACTAATACTCCTGCTGAAAGTACTGCAACTAATACTCCTGCTGAAAGTACTGCATCTAACCCTCCTGCTGAAAGTACTGCAACTAATACTCCTGCTGAAAGTACTGCATCTAATACTCCTGCTGAAAGTACTGCAACTAATACTCCTGCTGAAAGTACTGCATCTAATACTCCTGCTGAAAGTACTGCATCTAATACTCCTGCTGAAAGTACTGCAACTAATACTCCTGCTGAAAGTACTGCATCTAATACTCCTGCTGAAAGTGCTGCATCTAATACTCCTGCTGAAAGTACTGCATCTAATACTCCTGCTGAAAGTACTGCAACTAATACTCCTGCTGAAAGTACTGCAACTAATACTCCTGCTGAAAGTACTGCAACTAATACTCCTGCTGAAAGTACTGCATCTAACCCTCCTGCTGAAAGTACTGCAACTACTACTAATGCTGAAAGTACTGCATCTAACCCTCCTGCTGAAAGTACTGCATCTAATACTCCTGCTGAAAGTACTGCATCTAACCCTCCTGCTGAAAGTACTGCAACTAATACTCCTGCTGAAAGTACTGCAACTAATACTCCTGCTGAAAGTACTGCAACTAATACTCCTGCTGAAAGTACTGCATCTAACCCTCCTGCTGAAAGTACTGCAACTAATACTCCTGCTGAAAGTACTGCAACTACTACTCCTGCTGAAAGTACTGCATCTAATACTCCTGCTGAAAGTACTGCATCTAACCCTCCTGCTGAAAGTACTGCAACTACTACTCCTGCTGAAAGTACTGCAACTAATACTCCTGCTGAAAGTACTGCAACTAATACTCCTGCTGAAAGTACTGCAACTAATACTCCTGCTGAAAGTACTGCATCTAACCCTCCTGCTGAAAGTACTGCAACTAATACTCCTGCTGAAAGTACTGCATCTAATACTCCTGCTGAAAGTACTGCAACTAATACTCCTGCTGAAAGTACTGCATCTAATACTCCTGCTGAAAGTACTGCAACTAATACTCCTGCTGAAAGTACTGCATCTAATACTCCTGCTGAAAGTACTGCAACTAATACTCCTGCTGAAAGTACTGCATCTAATACTCCTGCTGAAAGTACTGCATCTAATACTCCTGCTGAAAGTACTGCATCTAATACTCCTGCTGAAAGTACTGCATCTAATACTCCTGCTGAAAGTACTGCATCTAATACTCCTGCTGAAAGTACTGCAACTAATACTCCTGCTGAAAGTACTGCATCTAACCCTCCTGCTGAAAGTACTGCAACTAATACTCCTGCTGAAAGTACTGCATCTAATACTCCTGCTGAAAGTACTGCATCTAATACTCCTGCTGAAAGTACTGCATCTAACCCTCCTGCTGAAAGTACTGCATCTAATACTCCTGCTGAAAGTACTGCAACTAATACTCCTGCTGAAAGTACTGCAACTAAAACTCCTGCTGAAAGTACTGCAACTAACCCTCCTGCTGAAAGTACTGCATCTAATACTCCTGCTGAAAGTACTGCAACTAATACTCCTGCTGAAAGTACTGCAACTAATACTCCTGCTGAAAGTACTGCAACTAATACTCCTGCTGAAAGTACTGCATCTAATACTCCTGCTGAAAGTACTGCATCTAACCCTCCTGCTGAAAGTACTGCAACTACTACTAATGCTGAAAGTACTGCATCTAACCCTCCTGCTGAAAGTACTGCATCTAACCCTCCTGCTGAAAGTACTGCAACTAATACTCCTGCTGAAAGTACTGCAACTACTACTCCTGCTGAAAGTACTGCATCTAATACTCCTGCTGAAAGTACTGCATCTAACCCTCCTGCTGAAAGTACTGCAACTAATACTCCTGCTGAAAGTACTGCAACTAATACTCCTGCTGAAAGTACTGCAACTAATACTCCTGCTGAAAGTACTGCATCTAACCCTCCTGCTGAAAGTACTGCAACTAATACTCCTGCTGAAAGTACTGCAACTACTACTCCTGCTGAAAGTACTGCATCTAATACTCCTGCTGAAAGTACTGCATCTAATACTCCTGCTGAAAGTACTGCAACTAATACTCCTGCTGAAAGTACTGCAACTAATACTCCTGCTGAAAGTACTGCATCTAATACTCCTGCTGAAAGTACTGCAACTACTACTCCTGCTGAAAGTACTGCAACTAATACTCCTGCTGAAAGTACTGCAACTAATACTCCTGCTGAAAGTACTGCAACTAATACTCCTGCTGAAAGTACTGCATCTAACCCTCCTGCTGAAAGTACTGCAACTAATACTCCTGCTGAAAGTACTGCATCTAATACTCCTGCTGAAAGTACTGCAACTAATACTCCTGCTGAAAGTACTGCATCTAATACTCCTGCTGAAAGTACTGCAACTAATACTCCTGCTGAAAGTACTGCATCTAATACTCCTGCTGAAAGTACTGCAACTAATACTCCTGCTGAAAGTACTGCATCTAATACTCCTGCTGAAAGTACTGCATCTAATACTCCTGCTGAAAGTACTGCATCTAATACTCCTGCTGAAAGTACTGCATCTAATACTCCTGCTGAAAGTACTGCATCTAATACTCCTGCTGAAAGTACTGCAACTAATACTCCTGCTGAAAGTACTGCATCTAACCCTCCTGCTGAAAGTACTGCAACTAATACTCCTGCTGAAAGTACTGCAACTAATACTCCTGCTGAAAGTACTGCAACTAATACTCCTGCTGAAAGTACTGCATCTAATACTCCTGCTGAAAGTACTGCAACTAATACTCCTGCTGAAAGTACTGCATCTAATACTCCTGCTGAAAGTACTGCAACTAATACTCCTGCTGAAAGTACTGCATCTAATACTCCTGCTGAAAGTACTGCATCTAATACTCCTGCTGAAAGTACTGCATCTAATACTCCTGCTGAAAGTACTGCATCTAATACTCCTGCTGAAAGTACTGCAACTAATACTCCTGCTGAAAGTACTGCATCTAATACTCCTGCTGAAAGTACTGCATCTAATACTCCTGCTGAAAGTACTGCATCTAATACTCCTGCTGAAAGTACTGCATCTAATACTCCTGCTGAAAGTACTGCATCTAACCTTCCTGCTTCTTCCCGGGTGAGTGGAAAACACTTTTTCTTTGTCTCTCGTCCATAAAACCTGGAACTGCAGTGAAACTCGTGTGAATCTGTTTGTTTTGAGTCTTTTTCGTCTCCGATTCTTTTTCGTTTCATATTTGACACATTTTCTCGCTCAGACGTTCGTCACTTAAAGATCTTTTCTCTTTTTCCAGACCCGAGTGATTCCTCCTGCTCCTCT
>CM060667.1:1551879-1579379 GCA_030686955.1 Odontamblyopus rebecca
ATTTCTGCTCAGCTGACGGAGACAAACTCCACAAAACTAGAGAAGAGAAACGACCTGAGGCTGTGAAACGACCTGAGGCTGTGAAACGACCTGAGGCTGAGAAACGACCTGAGGCTGAGGAAAAGTCTGTGTTATTATAGAAAATCTGAATCAAAAGCAAAAGACTAAAGACTGAAACAAAACTAAACCAGGACTAAACCAGGACTAAAGTAAAACTAAAACAGGACTAAACCAGGACTAAACCAGGACTAAACCAGGACTAAACCAGGACTAAACGAGGACTAAACCAGGACTAAACCAGGACTGAACCAGGACTAAACGAGGACTAAACCAGGACTAAACCAGGACTAAACCAGGACTAAACCAGGACTAAAACAGGACTAAACATAGTGTTGTTTGCAGTGTGTCAGACTCTCCAGCAGAGGGCGTCCTGGAGCTGCAGCTGAAATCTAACCTTGTTGATAACGGGTTTTACAATAATAATAATAATAATAATAATAATAATAATAATAATATTAATAATAATAATAACAATAATACTAATAATAATATTAATATTAATAATAATAATACTAATAATAATACTAATACTAATAATAATAATAATATTAATAATAATAATAATATTAATATTAATAATAATAATAATAATAATAATACTAATACTAATAATAATAATACTAATAATAATAATAATAATAATAATAATAATAATAATAATAATAATAATAATAATAATAATAATAATCATCATCTCTTTATGTTATAGTTTAATGCGTCTTTAATGTGTCCCTTTAAAGACGTCATTGCTTTGCCTGGAATGTTCCGCAGTGCGTTCGGCCTTAAATCGATCAATCTAATCATTAAAGAACCAATTTATATTTATGTTTTCTGTCATTTTACCTTCAACAAAACCCTGAAACAAAAAGCCTGGAGAAGTTCTGTCTCTCTTCACTGTGGCAGGATCACACTGGTCAAAAATAGGGACACTGGGACATTTCTTGTAAAAAAAAAAAACTGGCACAAATCTCTGGTTTTGTATAAATCTGCTGGGACAGAGGGACACAGGGCTCAGAACTGGGACTGTCCCGGGGAAACAGGGACGTCTGGTCTGATCTATGGAGAGGCTGGTCAGGTAAACACATCTCCTACTGTAATTAAACGACCAAAAGAACACGTAATGAACGATTATTTTTTTATTATTATCACATCTGAGATTTATAGTTTCTAGCTTTATTATTATTTTTATTATTATTACTTTTAAAATAGTTTATTATTATTATTATTATTATTATTATTATTATTATTATTATTATGTTATTTTCATTATTGTTATTATAATATTTTTTTTCTTATTTATTTATTTATTTGTTTGGCCCGTAATAAACTATATAATACTTATTTTAGTCCTTTAAATCTTTTGTTTTCCCGTGTTTATTGTGAAAGAGCCTGGCTTCCTGCTGTCGCCGCTCCGTGTTTTATTGTGAAGGCGGTGCGCCGGAAGTCCTGTCCGTGCGTAATGACGCGCGCCGTCGCCTCTCCGAACCTCTCCGCACTCCGGACACTCCAGAGGGAAAAGCCCCGGGATCCGAGCTCCTCCGCGCGGCTAAAACTGCTCCGATCCCCGCTCCCGTGTCCTCCGTCCCCGCCGTGAGGACCCACAACACTTTTAACCACTTTTATCAACCTTTAACACCCTTTTTATTTCGGATTTAAGACTTTTTTTTAACGGAATTTACGCATAAATCTGGATATACTTTACTTTTTTCACCCATGCGACACGACTCCTTCCTACAAACTCTGCAAAACGTCAGATTTCAGGCTTCCACGCACATTTGACCCACTTTAAGGTACATTTTATCACTTTAAAACATTCTATAACCAAACATTGGTTGGAAATTAGCGCATTTTTCACATATAAACGTCTGTAAAGTTGTCGTAGAGGTCGTGATTAGCGTTGAATCTAACTTCAGCTACTTTCTCGGCATAAAAACTCCCCAATGATCTCACAAAACTAAAGGATGTCACAGTTTGATCGCGTTAAAACGTGTTCCCTGCAGATCTGTAAAAGCAGCGCCGTAAATCGTAGTAAAATCCCGTGAAATGTCCCGTTTGTTCTGCGCTAAATGATCCGTAGCGGTGTGGGCGTTTTCAAACACTCTACCGAGAATTTAGAAGACTTCTGAAGGATAAAAACACAAATAAATCACGCCGAATTGGACATTTTACCGTAAACGTATAAATTGACGGCATTTGTTTGTGTTAGAGTTGATTTATTACACGTTTGTTAACTAAATACATAAGAATTGTTGATTTCTTGAGGAGGATTTAGTTTAAGTGAAAGTTGACGCTTCCCTCGGGATTCAGAACTTGACACTAACGCGATGAAACCAAAGCACCAAACACGGAACTGTAAATGTATTTTTATTATGATTATTCTTGATTTCTGTTCTCCAGCGTCCGTCAGGCTTTAATAGAGTTTAAAAGGAGTTTGCGGGAGTTTAAAATAGTCCAAACATGTGTCCATTCCTCTCGGGGCTCGGCTCATTCTTCACGACATTTGGAGACAAAACGCGTAATTTGAGCCTAAAAATAGTGAAGAATAAAAGAGACTAAGTTTAGACCTGGTTTAGGCGGAATACTGGTCTAAATCCTGGTCTAAATCCTGGTCTAAATCCTGGTCTAGTCCTGGTCTAAATCCTGGTCTAAATCCTGGTCTAAATCCTGGTCTAAATCCTGGTCTAAATCCTGGTCTAAATCCTGGTCTAAATCCTGGTCTAAATCCTGGTTTAGACCTGGTTTAATCCTGGTTTTGATTTGGTTTAGTCCTGGTTTAGTCCTGGTTTAGTCCTGGTTTAGACCTGGTTTAGTCCTGGTTTAGTCCTGGTTTAGTCCTGGTTTAGTCCTGGTTTAGACCTGGTTTAGTCCTGGTTTAGACCTGGTTTAGTCCTGGTTTAGTCCTGGTTTTGTCCTGGTTTAGTCCTGGTTTAGTCCTGGTTTAGACCTGGTTTAGTCCTGGTTTAGTCCTGGTTTTGTCCTGGTTTAGTCCTGGTTTAGTCCTGGTTCAGTCCTGGTTCAGTCCTGGTTTAGACCTGGTTTAGTCCTGGTTTAGTCCTGGTTTAGCCCTGGTTTAGTCCTGGTTCAGTCCTGGTTTAGTCCTGGTTTAGTCCTGGTTTAGCCCTGGTTTAGTCCTGGTTTAGTCCTGGTTTAGTCCTGGTTTAGACCTGGTTTAGTCCTGGTTTAGTCCTGGTTTAGTCCTGGTTTAGTCCTGGTTTAGTCCTGGTTTAGACCTGGTTTAGTCCTGGTTTAGTCCTGGTTTTGTCCTGGTTTAGTCCTGGTTTAGTCCTGGTTTAGACCTGGTTTAGTCCTGGTTTAGTCCTGGTTTAGTCCTGGTTTAGTCCTGGTTCAGTCCTGGTTCAGTCCTGGTTCAGTCCTGGTTTAGTCCTGGTTTAGTCCTGGTTTAGCCCTGGTTTAGTCCTGGTTCAGTCCTGGTTTAGTCCTGGTTTAGTCCTGGTTTAGCCCTGGTTTAGTCCTGGTTTAGTCCTGGTTTAGTCCTGGTTTAGACCTGGTTCAGTCCTGGTTTAGACCTGGTTCAGTCCTGGTTTAGTCCTGGTTTTGTCCTGGTTTAGTCCTGGTTCAGTCCTGGTTCAGTCCTGGTTTAGACCTGGTTTAGTCCTGGTTTAGTCCTGGTTTAGCCCTGGTTTAGTCCTGGTTCAGTCCTGGTTTAGTCCTGGTTTAGTCCTGGTTTAGTCCTGGTTTAGCCCTGGTTTAGTCCTGGTTTAGTCCTGGTTTAGTCCTGGTTTAGACCTGGTTCAGTCCTGGTTCAGACCTGGTTCAGTCCTGGTTTAGTCCTGGTTTAGTCCTGGTTTAGCCCTGGTTTAGTCCTGGTTTAGTCCTGGTTCAGTCCTGGTTTAGTCCTGGTTCAGTCCTGGTTCAGCCCTGGTTTAGTCCTGGTTTAGTCCTGGTTTAGTCCTGGTTTAGTCCTGGTTCCGTCCTGGTTTAGACCTGGTTTAGTCCTGGTTTAGTCCTGGTTTAGTCCTGGTTCCGTCCTGGTTTAGACCTGGTTTAGTCCTGGTTTAGCCCTGGTTTAGTCCTGGTTTAGTCCTGGTTTAGTCCTGGTTTAGTCCTGGTTCCGTCCTGGTTTAGACCTGGTTTAGTCCTGGTTTAGTCCTGGTTTAGTCCTGGTTTAGTCCTGGTTTAGTCCTGGTTTAGTCCTGGTTTAGTCCTGGTTTAGTCCTGGTTTAGACCTGGTTTAGTCCTGGTTTAGCCCTGGTTTAGTCCTGGTTTAGTCCTGGTTTAGTCCTGGTTTAGTCCTGGTTTAGTCCTGGTTTAGTCCTGGTTTAGTCCTGGTTTAGTCCTGGTTTAGTCCTGGTCTTATGTAACTCAGTTGTAGTTTCTTTAGTTTTGTCTCAGCCTCAGGCTCTGTCCAGCATCACTTACACGGATCTGGACTAAAGCAGAACTAAACCAGGACTGAACCAGGACTAGAGCAGGACTGAACCAGGACTAAAGCAGAACTAAACCAGGACTAAACCAGGTCTGGCCCGGGTCTGTCTCTGAGTGCTTGGCTGAGCTGTCAGGTCAGATCTGTGGAGCGGCGTCTGAACCCACAACATGAAACCAAAGAAAACAGAAACGTGTTCGATGGAGAAAGACACAAAAGACCGAAAGAAAGAAGGAAAAAGAACTAAAGCGAGAAAGAATGAAATAATAATGAAGAACAAAAAAGAACTGAAAGAATGAACAAACGAAAGAAAGAATAAAAGATCATTATCATTATTATTATTATCATTATTGTCAGTATTATTATTATCATCATTATTATCATCATCATTATTATCATCATCATCATTATTATTATCATCATTATTGTCAGTATTATTATTATCATCATTATTATCATCATCATCATTATTATTATCATCATTATTATCATCATCATTATTATCATCATCATCATTATTATTATCATCATTATTATCATCATCATTATTATTATTATCATCATCATCATTATTATTATCATCATTATTATCATCATTATTATTATTATTATCATCATCATTATTATTATTATCATCATCATCATTATTATTAACATCATTATTATCATCATCATTATTATTATTATTATCATCATCATTATTATTATCATCATCATCATTATTATTATCATTATTATCATCATTATTATCATCATCATTATTATTATTATCATCATCATCATTATTATTATCATTATTATCATCATCATCATTATTATTATCATTATTATCATCAACATTATTCTTATTATCATCATCATTATTATTATTATTATTATAAAGTCTGAATTCTGTGACTGTCCTGCTCTCCTGACAGGTGCGCTCCTGCCAACTGCTCCTGTCCTCAGACCCGGTCCTCAGATGGACCTGTCCACAGACCCGCTGTAGTCCGGACCCAGGACCAGGACCAGGACCAGGACCAGGCCTTAATCTGGTCTCTGAGGCCTGAACTCTTTGGATTGGGTCTCGGGTCTAGTCCTGGTCCAGTTTTGGGTCTAGTCCCGGTCTGGTCCCGGTCTGGTCCTGGTCTGGTCCCGGTCTGGACCCGGTCTGGACCCGGTCTGGACCTGGTCTGGACCATGGGGAAGGAGCAGGACCTCCTCCAGGCCGTGAAGAACGGAGACCTGAGCCAGACCCAGAAACTGCTCTGCAAACACAAGGCGAACCGCACCAGTGAGTACTACAAATACTACAAATACTACAAATACTACAGATACTACAAATACTACAAATACTACAAGTACTACAAATACTACAAGTACTACAAATACTACAAATACTACAAATACTACAAATACTACGAGTACTACGAGTACTACAAATACTACAAATACTACAGATACTACAAGTACTACAAATACTACAAGTACTACAAATACTACAAATACTACAAATACTACAAATACTACAAATACTACAAATACTACAAATACTACAAATACTACAAATACTACAGATACTACAAGTACTACAAATACTACAAGTACTACAAATACTACAAATACTACAAATACTACAGATACTACAAATACTACAAATACTACAGATACTACAAATACTACAAATACTACAGATACTACAAATACTACAAATACTACAGATACTACAAATACTACAAATACTACAAATACTACAAATACTACAAATACTACAAATACTACAGATACTACAAGTACTACAAATACTACAAGTACTACAAATACTACAAATACTACAAATACTACAAATACTACAAATACTACAGATACTACAAATACTACAAATACTACAAATACTACAGATACTACAAGTACTACAAATACTACAAGTACTACAAATACTACAAATACTACAAATACTACAAATACTACAGATACTACAGATACTACAAATACTACAAATACTACAGATACTACAAATACTACAAATACTACAAATACTACAAATACTACAGATACTACAAATACTACAAATACTACAAATACTACAGATACTACAAATACTACAAGTACTACAAATACTATGAGTACTACAAATACTACAAATACTACAAATACTACAAATACTACAAGTACTACAAATACTACAAATACTACAAATACTACAAATACTACAAATACTACAGATACTACAGATACTACAAATACTACAGATACTACAGATACTACAAATACTACAAATACTACAAATACTACAGATACTACAGATACTACAAATACTACAAATACTACAGATACTACAGATACTACAGATACTACAAATACTACAAATACTACAGATACTACAGATACTACAAATACTACAGATACTACAGATACTACAAATACTACAGATACTACAGATACTACAGATACTACAGATACTACAAATACTACAAATACTACAGATACTACAAATACTACAGATACTACAAATACTACAAATACTACAAATACTACAAATACTACAGATACTACAGATACTACAAATACTACAAATACTACAGATACTACAAATACTACAAATACTACAAATACTATGAGTACTACAAATACTACAAATACTACAAATACTACAAGTACTACAAATACTACAAATACTACAAGTACTACAAATACTACAAGTACTACAAATACTACAAATACTACAAATACTACAAGTACTACAAATACTACAAATACTACAAATACTACAGATACTACAGATACTACAGATACTACAAATACTACAGATACTACAGATACTACAAATACTACAAATACTACAGATACTACAGATACTACAAATACTACAGATACTACAAATACTACAAATACTACAGATACTACAGATACTACAGATACTACAAATACTACAAATACTACAAATACTACAAATACTACAAATACTACTGCAATTACTACAAATACTACAAGTACTACAACTACTACAACTACTACAAGTACTACAAATACTGCAAATACTACAAGTACTACAAATACTACAAGTACTACAAGTACTACAAGTACTACAAGTACTACAAGTACTACAAATACTGCAAATACTACAAGTACTACAAGTACTACAAGTACTACAAATACTACAAATACTACAAATACTACAAGTACTACAAGTACTACAAATACTACAAGTACTACAAGTACTACAAATACTACAAGTACTACAAGTACTACAAGTACTACAAATACTACAAATACTACAAGTACTACAAGTACTACAAATACTACAAGTACTACAAGTACTACAAATACTACAAGTACTACAAGTACTACAACACTACGAGTACTACACATACTACAAATACTACAAATACTACGAGTACTACAAATACTAAAAATACTACCAGTACTACAAATACTGAGAGTACTACAAATACTACAAATACTACAAATACTACATATACTACGAGTACTACAAATACTACGAGTACTACAAATACTACAACTACTACAAATACTACGAGTGCTACAAATACTACGGTACTACGAGCACTACAAATACTACATATACTACGAGCACTACAAGTACTACAAATACTAAGAGTACTACAAATACTACAAATACTACAAGTACTACAAATACTACAAGTACTACAACTACTACAAATACTACAAGTACTACGAGTACTACAAATACTACAAATACTACAAGTACTACAAATACTACAAATACTACGAGTACTACAAGTACTACAAATACTACGAGTACTACAAATACTACAAATACTACAAGTACTACAAATACTACAAGTACTACAAATACTACAAATACTACAAGTACTACAAGTACTACAAATACTACAGATACACAAATACTACAAATACTACAGTACTACAAGCACTACAAATACTACAAATACTACAGATACTACGAGTACCACGAGTACCACAAATACTACAAATACTACAGATACTACAAGTACTACAAATACTACAAGTACTACAAATACTACGAGTACTACGAGTACTACAACACTACAAATACTACAGATACTACAAGTACTACAAATACTACAAGTACTACAAATACTACATATACTACATATACTACAAATACTACATATACTACATATACTACAAATACTACAAATACTACAAATACTACAGATACTACAATTACTACAAATACTACAAGTACTACAAATACTACAAATACTACAAATACTACAGATACTACAAATACTACAAATACTACAAATACTACAAATACTACGAGTACTACGAGTACTACAAATACTACAAATACTACAGATACTACAAGTACTACAAATACTACAAGTACTACAAATACTACAAATACTACAAATACTACAAATACTACAGATACTACAAGTACTACAAATACTACAAGTACTACAAATACTACAAATACTACAAATACTACAGATACTACAGATACTACAAATACTACAAATACTACAGATACTACAGATACTACAAATACTACAAATACTACAAATACTACAAATACTACAAGTACTACAAATACTACAAATACTACAAATACTACAAATACTACAAATACTACAAATACTACAGATACTACAAATACTACAAGTACTACAAGTACTACAAATACTACAAATACTACAGATACTACAAATACTACAAATACTACAGATACTACAAATACTACAAGTACTACAAATACTATGAGTACTACAAATACTACAAATACTACAAATACTACAAATACTACAAGTACTACAAATACTACAAATACTACAAGTACTACAAATACTACAAATACTACAGATACTACAGATACTACAAATACTACAGATACTACAGATACTACAAATACTACAAATACTACAAATACTACAGATACTACAGATACTACAAATACTACAAATACTACAGATACTACAGATACTACAAATACTACAAATACTACAAATACTACAGATACTACAGATACTACAAATACTACAAATACTACAGATACTACAGATACTACAAATACTACAAATACTACAAATACTACAGATACTACAAATACTACAAATACTACAAATACTACAAATACTACAGATACTACAAGTACTACAAATACTACAAATACTACAAATACTACAAATACTACAAATACTACAGATACTACAAATACTACAAATACTACAGATACTACAAATACTACAAGTACTACAAATACTATGAGTACTACAAATACTACAAATACTACAAATACTACAAATACTACAAGTACTACAAATACTACAAATACTACAAGTACTACAAATACTACAAGTACTACAAATACTACAAATACTACAAATACTACAAGTACTACAAATACTACAAATACTACAAATACTACAAATACTACAGATACTACAAATACTACAAATACTACAGATACTACAGATACTACAAATACTACAAATACTACAGATACTACAGATACTACAAATACTACAAATACTACAAATACTACAGATACTACAAGTACTACAAATACTACAAGTACTACAAATACTACAAATACTACAAATACTACAAATACTACAAGTACTACAAATACTACGAGTACTACAAATACTACAAGTACTACAAATACTACAAGTACTACAACTACTACAAATACTACAAATACTACAAGTACTACAAATACTACAAGTACTACAACTACTACAAATACTACAAATACTACAAGTACTACGAGTACTACAAATACTACAAGTACTACAAATACTACGAGTACTACAAATACTACAAATACTACAAATACTACGAGTACTACAAGTACTACAAATACTACGAGTACTACAAATACTACAAATACTACAAGTACTACAAATACTACAAGTACTACAAATACTACAAATACTACAAATACTACAAGTACTACAAATACTACAGATACTACGAGTACTACAAATACTACAAATACTACAAGTACTACAAGTACTACAATACTACGAGTACTACAAATACTACAAATACTACAAATACTACGAGTACTACAAATACTACAAATACTACAAGTACTACAAATACTAAGAGTACTACAAATACTACAAATACTACAAATACTACAGATACTACGAGTACTACAAATACTACGAGTACTACAAATACTACAACTACTACAAATACTATGAGTACTACAAATACTACGAGTACTACGAGTACTACAAATACTACATATACTACGAGTACTACAAGTACTACAAATACTAAGAGTACTACAAATACTACAAATACTACAAGTACTACAAATACTACAAGTACTACAACTACTACAAATACTACAAGTACTACGAGTACTACAAATACTACAAGTACTACAAATACTACGAGTACTACAAGTACTACAAATACTACGAGTACTACAAATACTACAAATACTACAAGTACTACAAATACTACAAGTACTACAAATACTACAAATACTACAAATACTACAAGTACTACAAATACTACAGATACTACAAATACTACAAATACTACGAGTACTACAAGTACTACAAATACTACGAGTACTACAAATACTACAAATACTACAAGTACTACAAATACTACAAGTACTACAAATACTACAAATACTACGAGTACTACAAGTACTACAAATACTACAAGTACTACAAATACTACAAATACTACAAGTACTACAAATACTACAGATACTACAAATATTACAAATACTACAGATACTACAAATACTACAAATACTACAGATACTACAAATACTACAAATACTATAGATACTACAAATACTACAAATACTACAGATACTACAAATACTACAAATACTACAGATACTACAAATACTACAAATACTACAAATACTATAGATACTACAAATACTACAAATACTACAAATACTACAGATACTACAAATACTACAAATACTACAAATACTACAAATACTACAAGTACTACAAGTACTACGAGTACTACAAATACTACAAATACTACGAGTACTACAAATACTACATATACTACAAATACTACAAATACTACGAGTACTACAAATACTACAAATACTACAAGTACTACAAATACTACGAGTACTACAAATACTACAAATACTACAAATACTACAGATACTACGAGTACTACAAATACTACGAGTACTACAAATACTACAAATACTACAACTACTACAAATACTACGAGTACTACAAATACTACAAATACTACGAGTACTACGAGTACTACAAATACTACATATACTACAAATGCTACAAATACTACAAATACTACAAGTACTACAAATACTACGAGTACTACAAATACTACAAATACTACAGATACTATGAGTACTACAAATACTACTAATACTACGAGTACTACAAATACTACAAATACTACGAGTACTACGAGTACTACAGATACTACAAATACTACAAATACTATGAGTACTACAAATACTACAGATACTACAAATACTACAAATAATACAGATACTACAAATACTACAAATACTACAAGTACTACAAATACTACGAGTACTACGAGTACTACAAATACTACAGATACTATGAGTACTACAAATGCTACAAATACTACAAATACTACGAGTACTATGAGTACTACAAATACTACAAATACTACGAGTACTACAAATACTACAAATACTACAGATACTACAAATACTACAAGTACTACAGATACTACAAATACTACAAATACTACGAGTACTACAAATACTACAGATACTACAAATACTACAAATAATAGATACTACAAATACTACAAATACTACAAGTACTACAAATACTACGAGTACTACAAATACTACAAATACTACAGATACTATGAGTACTACAAATACTACAAATACTACAAATACTACGAGTACTACGAGTACTACAAATACTACAAATACTACGAGTACTACAAATACTACAAATACTACAGATACTACAAATACTACAAGTACTACAGATACTACAAATAGTACAAATACTACGAGTACTACAAATACTACAAATACTACGAGTACTACAAATACTACAGATACTACGAGTGCTTCTACAAACAGCCTCCCCTCATCTGTCATCCCTCCTTCCTTCCTCGTCTCCTTGTGTCCTTTTCTTGTCTCCTTTCCTTCCTGTGTCTGTTTTTTTTTAAAAACAGGACTAAACCAGGTCTAAACCAGGTCTAAACCAGGTCTAAACCGGGACTAAACCAGGTCTAAACCAGGTCTAAACCAGGACTAAACCAGGTCTAAACCAGGTCTAAACCAGGACTAAACCAGGTCTAAACCAGGTCTAAACCAGGTCTAAACCAGGACTAAACCAGGACTAAACCAGGTCTAAACCAGGACTAAACCAGGTCTAAACCAGGTCTAAACCAGGACTAAACCAGGACTAAACCAGGTCTAAACCAGGTCTAAACCAGGACTAAACCAGGACTAAACCAGGTCTAAACCAGGACTAAACCAGGTCTAAACCAGGTCTAAACCAGGACTAAACCAGGACTAAACCAGGTCTAAACCAGGTCTAAACCAGGTCTAAACCAGAACTAAACCAAGACTAAACCAGGACTGAACCACGACTAAACCAGGACTAAACCAGGACTAAACCAGGACTAAACCAGGTCTAAACCAGGACTAAACCAGGTCTAAACCAGGACTAAACCAGGACTAAACCAGGTCTAAACCAGGTCTAAACCAGGACTAAACCAGGTCTAAACCAGGACCAAACCAAGACTAAACCAAGACTAAACCAAGACTAAACCAGGACTAAACCAGGTCTAAACCAGGACTAAACCAGGACAGAATCAGAACTAAACCAGGACTAAACCAGGACTAAACCAGGACTAAACCAGGTCTAAACCAGGACTAAACCAGGACTAAACCAGGACTAAACCAGGACTAAACCAGGTCTAAACCAGGACTAAACCAGGACTAAACCAGGACTAAACCAAGACTAAACCAAGACTAAACCAGGACTGAACCAGGACTGAACCAGGACTAAACCAGGACTAAACCAGGACTAAACCAACACTAAACCAGGACTAAACCAGGACTAAACCAGGTCTAAACCAGGACTAAACCAGGACTAAACCAGGTCTAAACCAGGTCTAAACCAGGTCTAAACCAGGTCTAAACCAGGACTAAACCAAGACTAAACCAGGACTGAACCACGACTAAACCAGGACTAAACCAGGACTAAACCAGGACTAAACCAGGTCTAAACCAGGACTAAACCAGGTCTAAACCAGGACTAAACCAGGACTAAACCAGGTCTAAACCAGGACCAAACCAAGACTAAACCAAGACTAAACCAAGACTAAACCAGGACTAAACCAGGACTAAACCAGGACTAAACCAGGACTAAACCACAACTAAACCAGGACTAAACCAGGACTAAACCAGGACTAAACCAGGACTAAACCAGGTCTAAACCAGGACTAAACCAGGACTAAACCAGGACTAAACCAGGTCTAAACCAGGACTAAACCAGGACTAAACCAGGACTAAACCAAGACTAAACCAAGACTAAACCAGGACTGAACCAGGACTGAACCAGGACTAAACCAGGACTAAACCAGGACTAAACCAGGACTAAACCAGGACTAAACCAGGACTAAACCAGGTCTAAACCAGGACTAAACCAGGACTAAACCAGGTCTAAACCAGGTCTAAACCCGGACTAAATCAGGACTAAACCAGGTCTAAACCAAGACTAAACCAGGACTAAACCAGGACTAAACCAGGTCTAAACAAGGTCTAAACCAGGACTAAACCAGGACTAAACCAGGTCTAAACCAGGTCTAAACCAGGTCTAAACCAGGACTAAACCAAGACTAAACCAAGACTAAACCAGGACTAAACCAGGACTAAACCAGGACTGAACCACAACTAAACCAGGACTAAACCAGGACTAAACCAGGACTAAACCAGGTCTAAACCAGGTCTAAACCAGGACTAAACCAGGACTAAACCAGGACTAAACCAGGTCTAAACCAGGACTAAACCAGGACTAAACCAGGACTAAACCAAGACTAAACCAAGACTAAACCAGGACTGAACCAGGACTGAACCAGGACTAAACCAGGACTAAACCAGGACTAAACCAACACTAAACCAAGACTAAACCAGGACTAAACCAGGACTAAACCAGGTCTAAACCAGGACTAAACCAGGACTAAACCAGGTCTAAACCAGGTCTAAACCCGGACTAAATCAGGACTAAACCAGGTCTAAACCAGGTCTAAACCAGGTCTAAACCGGGACTAAACCAGGTCTAAACCAGGTCTAAACCAGGACTAAACCAGGTCTAAACCAGGTCTAAACCAGGACTAAACCAGGTCTAAACCAGGTCTAAACCAGGTCTAAACCAGGACTAAACCAGGACTAAACCAGGTCTAAACCAGGACTAAACCAGGTCTAAACCAGGTCTAAACCAGGACTAAACCAGGACTAAACCAGGTCTAAACCAGGTCTAAACCAGGACTAAACCAGGACTAAACCAGGTCTAAACCAGGACTAAACCAGGTCTAAACCAGGTCTAAACCAGGACTAAACCAGGACTAAACCAGGTCTAAACCAGGTCTAAACCAGGTCTAAACCAGGACTAAACCAAGACTAAACCAGGACTGAACCACGACTAAACCAGGACTAAACCAGGACTAAACCAGGACTAAACCAGGTCTAAACCAGGACTAAACCAGGTCTAAACCAGGACTAAACCAGGACTAAACCAGGTCTAAACCAGGTCTAAACCAGGACTAAACCAGGTCTAAACCAGGTCTAAACCAGGTCTAAACCAGGACTAAACCAAGACTAAACCAGGACTGAACCACGACTAAACCAGGACTAAACCAGGACTAAACCAGGACTAAACCAGGTCTAAACCAGGACTAAACCAGGTCTAAACCAGGTCTAAACCAGGACTAAACCAGGACTAAACCAGGTCTAAACCAGGTCTAAACCAGGTCTAAACCAGGACTAAACCAAGACTAAACCAAGACTAAACCAGGACTAAACCAGGACTAAACCAGGACTGAACCACAACTAAACCAGGACTAAACCAGGACTAAACCAGGACTAAACCAGGTCTAAACCAGGTCTAAACCAGGACTAAACCAGGACTAAACCAGGACTAAACCAGGTCTAAACCAGGACTAAACCAGGACTAAACCAGGACTAAACCAAGACTAAACCAAGACTAAACCAGGACTGAACCAGGACTGAACCAGGACTAAACCAGGACTAAACCAGGACTAAACCAACACTAAACCAAGACTAAACCAGGACTAAACCAGGACTAAACCAGGTCTAAACCAGGACTAAACCAGGACTAAACCAGGTCTAAACCAGGTCTAAACCCGGACTAAATCAGGACTAAACCAGGTCTAAACCAAGACTAAACCAGGACTAAACCAGGTCTAAACCAGGTCTAAACCAGGACTAAACCAGGACTAAACCAGGTCTAAACCAGGTCTAAACCAGGTCTAAACCAGGACTAAACCAAGACTAAACCAAGACTAAACCAGGACTAAACCAGGACTAAACCAGGACTGAACCACAACTAAACCAGGACTAAACCAGGACTAAACCAGGACTAAACCAGGTCTAAACCAGGTCTAAACCAGGACTAAACCAGGACTAAACCAGGACTAAACCAGGTCTAAACCAGGACTAAACCAGGACTAAACCAGGACTAAACCAAGACTAAACCAAGACTAAACCAGGACTGAACCAGGACTGAACCAGGACTAAACCAGGACTAAACCAGGACTAAACCAACACTAAACCAAGACTAAACCAGGACTAAACCAGGACTTAACCAGGTCTTAACCAGGACTAAACCAGGTCTAAACCAGGTCTAAACCCGGACTAAATCAGGACTAAACCAGGTCTAAACCAAGACTAAACCAGGACTAAACCAGGTCTAAACCAGGTCTAAACCAGGTCTAAACCGGGACTAAACCAGGTCTAAACCAGGTCTAAACCAGGACTAAACCAGGTCTAAACCAGGTCTAAACCAGGACTAAACCAGGTCTAAACCAGGTCTAAACCAGGTCTAAACCAGGACTAAACCAGGACTAAACCAGGTCTAAACCAGGACTAAACCAGGTCTAAACCAGGTCTAAACCAGGTCTAAACCAGGACTAAACCAGGACTAAACCAGGTCTAAACCAGGTCTAAACCAGGACTAAACCAGGACTAAACCAGGTCTAAACCAGGACTAAACCAGGTCTAAACCAGGTCTAAACCAGGACTAAACCAGGACTAAACCAGGTCTAAACCAGGTCTAAACCAGGTCTAAACCAGAACTAAACCAAGACTAAACCAGGACTGAACCACGACTAAACCAGGACTAAACCAGGACTAAACCAGGACTAAACCAGGTCTAAACCAGGACTAAACCAGGTCTAAACCAGGACTAAACCAGGTCTAAACCAGGTCTAAACCAGGACTAAACCAGGACTAAACCAGGTCTAAACCAGGTCTAAACCAGGTCTAAACCAGGACTAAACCAAGACTAAACCAGGACTGAACCACGACTAAACCAGGACTAAACCAGGACTAAACCAGGACTAAACCAGGTCTAAACCAGGACTAAACCAGGTCTAAACCAGGTCTAAACCAGGACTAAACCAGGACTAAACCAGGTCTAAACCAGGTCTAAACCTGGTCTAAACCAGGACTAAACCAGGACTAAACCATGACTAAACCAGGACTGAACCACAACTAAACCAGGACTAAACCAGGACTAAACCAGGTCTAAACCAGGTCTAAACCAGGACTAAACCAGGACTAAACCAGGACTAAACCAGGTCTAAACCAGGACTAAACCAGGACTAAACCAGGACTAAACCAAGACTAAACCAAGACTAAACCAAGACTGAACCAGGACTGAACCAGGACTAAACCAGGACTAAACCAACACTAAACCAAGACTAAACCAGGACTAAACCAGGACTAAACCAGGTCTAAACCAGGACTAAACCAGGACTAAACCAGGTCTAAACCAGGTCTAAACCCGGACTAAATCAGGACTAAACCAGGTCTAAACCAAGACTAAACCAGGACTAAACCAGGACTAAACCAGGTCTAAACCAGGTCTAAACCCGGACTAAATCAGGACTAAACCAGGTCTAAACCAGGACTAAACCAGGTCTAAACCAGGACTAAACCAGGACTAAACCAGGTCTAAACCAGGTCTAAACCAGGACTAAACCAGGTCTAAACCAGGTCTAAACCAGGTCTAAACCAGGACTAAACCAAGACTAAACCAGGTCTAAACCAGGACTAAACCAGGACTAAACCAAGACTAAACCAAAATTAAACCAGGTCTAAACAAGGACTAAACCAGGTCTAAACCAGGACTAAACCAGGACTAAACCAGGACTAAACCAAGACTAAACCAAGACTAAACAAGGACTAAACCAGGTCTAAACCAGGTCTAAACCAGGACTAAACCAGGACTAAACCAAGACTAAACCAGGTCTAAACCAGGACTAAACCAGGACTAAACCAAGACTAAACCAAGGCTAAACCAGGTCTAAACCAGGTCTAAACCAGGACTAAACCAGGTCTAAACCAGGACTAAACCAGGACCAAACCAAGACTAAACCAAGACTAAACCAGGACTAAACCAGGTCTAAACCAGGACCAAACCAAGACTAAACCAGGACTAAACCAGGTCTAAACCAGGACTAAACCAGGTCTAAACCCAGACTAAATCAGGACTAAACCAAGTCTAAACCAGAACTAAACCAGGAGTAAACCAGGACTAAACCAGGACTAAACCAGGACTAAACCAGGACTTTTCTCTCAGTTATGTAACAGACTCTTTTATGTTTGTGTCATGTGACATCAAAACAGCCCCGAGAAACAGCTCCCACAATGCACCTCTCCCCCGTGTGTCAGATGCCCTCCCGTGTGTCAGATGCCCTCCCGTGTGTCAGATGCCCTCCCGTGTGTCAGATGCCCTCCCGTGTGTCAGATTGTGTCAGATGCCCTCCCCGTGTGTCAGATGCCCTCCCCGTGTGTCAGATTGTGTCAGATGCCCTCCCCGTGTGTCAGATTGTGTCAGATGCCCTCCCGTGTGTCAGATGCCCTCCCGTGTGTCAGATTGTATCAGATGCCCTCCCTGTGTGTCAGATTGTGTCAGATGCCCTCCCCGTGTGTCAGATTGTGTCAGATGCCCTCCCGTGTGCCAGATTGTGTCAGATGCCCTCCCGTGTGTCATATTGTGTCAGATGCCCTCCCGTGTGTCAGATTGTGTCAGATGCCCTCCCGTGTGTCAGATGCCCTCCCGTGTGTCAGATTGTGTCAGATGCCCTCCCGTGTGTCAGATTGTATCAGATGCCCTCCCTGTGTGTCAGATGCCCTCCCGTGTGTCAGATGCCCTCCCGTGTGTCAGATTGTGTCAGATGCCCTCCCCCTGTGTCAGATGCTCTCCCCGTGTGTCAGATTGTGTCAGATGCCCTCCCCTGTGTCAGATGCCCTCCCGTGTGTCAGATTGTGTCAGATGCCCTCCCGTGTGTCAGATTGTGTCAGATGCCCTCCCCGTGTGTCAGATGCCCTCCCCGTGTGTCAGATTGTGTCAGATGCCCTCCCCGTGTGTCAGATTGTGTCAGATGCCCTCCCTGTGTGTCAGATTGTGTCAGATGCCCTCCCTGTGGCCTGTGTGTGACCTGAACAGGAAGTCCCGCCCTGAGCCTCTCCTCACACTTTGGCTCAGGAACAAAAGAAAATCCAGATCAGACGAGTTTGGGCTTTTACAGACCTGTTTAGACCTGGTTTAGTCCTGATTTAGACCTGGTTTAGTCCGGGTTCAGTCCTGGTTTAGACCTGGTTTAGTCCGGGTTCAGTCCTGATTTAGTTTTGGTTTAGTCCGAGTTTAGTCCTGATTTAGACCTGGTTTAGTCCGGGTTCAGTCTTGATTTAGTCCTGGTTTAGTCCGGGTTCAGTCCTGATTTAGACCTGGTTTTGTCCGGGTTCAGTCTCGGTTTAGACCTGGTTTAGTCCAGGTTCAGTCCTGGTTTAGCCCTGGTTTAGTCCTGGTTTAGTCCTGGTTTAGACCTGGTTTAGTCCTGGTTTAGACCTGGTTTAGACCTGGTTTAGTCCGAGTTCAGTCCTGGTTTAGACCTGGTTTGGTCCTGAAGGGTTCAGTTTCCTGTGAGTTCACTTCCTTTTCCTGAGGACATTTCTGGTTTCATTCCTGAGACCTGAGCTCAGAACTAAACCAGGACTAAACACGGACTTAACCGGGACTGAACCGGGACTAAACACGGACTGAACCGGGACTAAAGCGGGACTAAAGTGGGACTCGTCAGTGTGAGTCTAAATGTGTCCTGGACCACACTGACCCTAATCACAGCCTGAGCACATTCCTCTGAGACCAGGACCAGACCAGGACCAGACCAGGACCAGGACCAGGACCAGACCAGAGACCAGACCAGGACCAGACCAGGACCAGACCAGGACCAGGACCAGACCAGACCAGGACCAGGACCAGACCAGGACCAGGACCAGACCAGGACCAGGACCAGACCAGAGACCAGGACCAGACCAGAGACCAGACCAGGACCAGACCAGGACCAGGACCAGACCAGGACCAGGCCAGGACCAGAGACCAGGACCAGGACCAGACCAGGACCAGACCAGGACCAGGACCAGGACCAGGACCAGACCAGAGACCAGACCAGGACCAGGACCAGGACCAGACCAGGACCAGAGACCAGGACCAGACCAGGACCAGACCAGGACCAAGACCAGGACCAGGACCAGGACCAGACCAGGACCAGACCAAGACCAGGACCAGACCAGGACCAGACCAAGACCAGGACCAGAACCAGACCAGGACCAGGACCAGACCAGACCAGGACCAGACCAGGACCAGGACCAGACCAGGACCAGACCAGGACCAGGACCAGACCAGACCAGGACCAGACCAGGACCAGGACCAGACCAGGACCAGGACCAGACCAGGACCAGGACCAGACCAGGACCAGGACTGTGTATTTAAATTATATTGTGATTAACTGTTGCTCATCAATCATTTCAACACTAATAAAAGTCTGAGGAGTAAAGACCCTGGTTTAGTCCTGGTTTAGTCCTGGTTTAGTCCTGGTTTAGTCCTGGTTTAGTCCTGGTTTAATCCTGGTTCAGTCCTGCTTTAGTCCTGGTTTAGACCTGGTTCAGTCCTGGTTCTGTCCTGGTTTAATCCTGGATCATTCCTGGTTTAGTCCTGGTTTAGTCCTGGTTTAGACCTGGTTTAGTCCTGGTTTAGTCCTGGTTTAGACCTGGTTTAGTCCTGGATCATTCCTGGTTTAGTCCTTGTTTAGTCCTGGTTTAGTCCTGGATCATTCCTGGTTTAGTCCTTGTTTAGTCCTGGTTTAGACCTGGTTTAGTCCTGGATCATTCCTGGTTTAGGCCTCGTTTAGTCCTTGTTTAGTCCTGGTTTAGGCCTGGTTTAGTCCTTGTTTAGTCCTGGTTTAGTCCTGGTTTAGACCTGGTTTAGTTCTGATTTAGTCCTGGTTTAGTCCTGGTTTAGACCTGGTTTAGTCCTGGTTTAGTCCTGGTTTAGACCTGGTTTAGTCCTGGATCATTCCTGGTTTAGTCCTTGTTTAGTCCTGGATCATTCCTGGTTTAGTCCTTGTTTAGTCCTGGTTTAGACCTGGTTTAGTCCTGGATCATTCCTGGTTTAGGCCTCGTTTAGTCCTTGTTTAGTCCTGGTTTAGGCCTGGTTTAGTCCTTGTTTAGTCCTGGTTTAGTCCTGGTTTAGACCTGGTTTAGTTCTGATTTAGTCCTGGTTTAGTCCTGGTTTAGACCTGGTTTTGTCCTGATTTAGACCTGGTTTAGTCCTTGTTTAGTCCTGGTTTAGTCCTGGTTTAGCCCTGGTTTAGTCCTGGTTTAGACCTGGATCATTCCTGGTTTAGTCCTGGTTTAGTCCTGGTTTAGTCCTGGTTTAGACCTGGTTTAGTCCTGATTTAGTCCTGGTTTAGTCCTGGTTTAGACCTGGTTTCGTCCTGATTTAGACCTGGTTTAATCCTGGATCATTCCTGGTTTAGACCTGGTTTAGGCCTGGTTTAGTCCTGGTTTAGTCCTGGTTTAGTCCTGGTTTAGACCTGGTTTAGTCCTGATTTAGTCCTGGTTTAGTCCTGGTTTAGACCTGGTTTCGTCCTGATTTAGACCTGGTTTAGTCCTGGATCATTCTTGGTTTAGGCCTGGTTTAGTCCTGGTTTAGGCCTGGTTTAGTCCTGGTTTAGTCCTTGTTTAGACCTGGTTTAGTCCTGGTTTAGACCTGGATCATTCCTGGTTTAGTCCTGGTTTAGTCCTGGTTTAGTCCTTGTTTAGTCCTTGTTTAGTCCTTGTTTAGACCTGGTTTAGTCCTGGTTTAGACCTGGATCATTCCTGGTTTAGTCCTGGTTTAGACCTGGATCATTCCTGGTTTTGTCCTGGTTTAGTCCTGGTTTAGTCCTGGTTTAGACCTGGATCATTCCTGGTTTAGTCCTGGTTTAGTCCTGGTTTTGTCCTGGTTTTGTCCTGGTTTTGTCCTGGTTTAGTCCTGGTTTAGACCTGGATTATTCCTGGTTTAGTCCTGGTTTAGTCCTGGTTTTGTCCTGGTTTAGTCCTTGTTTAGTCCTGGTTTAGTCCTGGTTTAGACCTGGATCATTCCTGGTTTAGTCCTGGTTTAGTCCTGGTTTAGTCCTGGTTTAGTCCTGGTTTAGTCCTGGTTTAGTCCTGGTTTAGACCTGGATCATTCCTGGTTTAGTCCTGGTTTAGTCCTGGTTTAGACCTGGATCATTCCTGGTTTAGTCCTGGTTTAGTCCTGGTTTAGTCCTGGTTTAGTCCTGGTTTAGTCCTGGTTTAGTCCTGGTTTAGTCCTGGTTTAGTCCTGGTTTAGACCTGGATCATTCCTGGTTTAGTCCTGGTTTAGTCCTGGTTTTGTCCTGGTTTAGTCCTGGTTTAGACCTGGATCATTCCTGGTTTAGTCCTGGTTTAGTCCTGGTTTAGTCCTTGTTTAGACCTGGTTTAGTCCTGGTTTAGACCTGGATCATTCCTGGTTTAGTCCTGGTTTAGTCCTGGTTTAGTCCTTGTTTAGTCCTTGTTTAGTCCTTGTTTAGACCTGGTTTAGTCCTGGTTTAGACCTGGATCATTCCTGGTTTAGTCCTGGTTTAGTCCTGGTTTAGTCCTGGTTTAGTCCTGGTTTAGTCCTGGTTTAGTCCTGGTTTAGTCCTGGTTTTGTCCTGGTTTAGTCCTGGTTTAGACCTGGATCATTCCTGGTTTAGTCCTGGTTTAGTCCTGGTTTTGTCCTGGTTTTGTCCTGGTTTTGTCCTGGTTTAGTCCTGGTTTAGACCTGGATCATTCCTGGTTTAGTCCTGGTTTAGTCCTGGTTTAGTCCTGGTTTAGTCCTGGTTTAATCCTGGTTCAGTCCTGCTTTAGTCCTGGTTTAGACCTGGTTCAGTCCTGGTTCTGTCCTGGTTTAATCCTGGATCATTCCTGGTTTAGTCCTGGTTTAGTCCTGGTTTAGACCTGGTTTAGTCCTGGTTTAGTCCTGGTTTAGACCTGGTTTAGTCCTGGATCATTCCTGGTTTAGTCCTTGTTTAGTCCTGGATCATTCCTGGTTTAGTCCTTGTTTAGTCCTGGTTTAGACCTGGTTTAGTCCTGGATCATTCCTGGTTTAGTCCTGGATCATTCCTGGTTTAGTCCTGGATCATTCCTGGTTTAGTCCTGGTTTAGTCCTGGTTTAGACCTGGTTTAGTCCTTGTTTAGTCCTGGTTTAGACCTGGTTTAGTCCTGGATCATTCCTGGTTTAGTCCTTGTTTAGTCCTGGTTTAGACCTGGTTTAGTCCTTGTTTAGTCCTGGTTTAGACCTGGTTTTGTCCTGGTTTAGTCCTGGTTTAGTCCTGGTTTAGTCCTGGTTTAGACCTGGTTTAGTCCTGGATCATTCCTGGTTTAGGCCTCGTTTAGTCCTTGTTTAGTCCTGGTTTAGGCCTGGTTTAGTCCTTGTTTAGTCCTGGTTTAGTCCTGGTTTAGACCTGGTTTAGTTCTGATTTAGTCCTGGTTTAGTCCTGGTTTAGACCTGGTTTTGTCCTGATTTAGACCTGGTTTAGTCCTTGTTTAGTCCTGGTTTAGTCCTGGTTTAGCCCTGGTTTAGTCCTGGTTTAGACCTGGATCATTCCTGGTTTAGTCCTGGTTTAGTCCTGGTTTAGTCCTGGTTTAGTCCTGGTTTAGACCTGGTTTCGTCCTGATTTAGACCTGGTTTAATCCTGGATCATTCCTGGTTTAGACCTGGTTTAGGCCTGGTTTAGTCCTGGTTTAGTCCTGGTTTAGTCCTGGTTTAGACCTGGTTTAGTCCTGATTTAGTCCTGGTTTAGTCCTGGTTTAGACCTGGTTTAGTCCTGATTTAGACCTGGTTTAGTCCTGGATCATTTTTGGTTTAGGCCTGGTTTAGTCCTGGTTTAGGCCTGGTTTAGTCCTGGTTTAGTCCTTGTTTAGACCTGGTTTAGTCCTGGTTTAGACCTGGATCATTCCTGGTTTAGTCCTGGTTTAGTCCTGGTTTAGTCCTGGTTTAGTCCTGGTTTAGTCCTGGTTTAGACCTGGATCATTCCTGGTTTAGTCCTGGTTTAGTCCTGGTTTAGTCCTGGTTTAGACCTGGTTTAGTCCTGATTTAGTCCTGGTTTAGTCCTGGTTTAGACCTGGTTTAGTCCTGGTTTAGTCCTGGTTTTGTCCTGGTTTAGTCCTGGTTTAGACCTGGTTTAGTCCTGGTTTAGTCCTGGTTTAGTCCTGGTTTTGTCCTGGTTTTGTCCTGGTTTTGTCCTGGTTTAGTCCTGGTTTAGACCTGGATTATTCCTGGTTTAGTCCTGGTTTAGTCCTGGTTTTGTCCTGGTTTAGTCCTTGTTTAGTCCTGGTTTAGTCCTGGTTTAGACCTGGATCATTCCTGGTTTAGTCCTGGTTTAGTCCTGGTTTAGTCCTGGTTTAGTCCTGGTTTAGTCCTGGTTTAGTCCTGGTTTAGTCCTGGTTTAGACCTGGATCATTCCTGGTTTAGTCCTGGTTTAGTCCTGGTTTAGTCCTGGTTTAGACCTGGATCATTCCTGGTTTAGTCCTGGTTTAGTCCTGGTTTAGTCCTGGTTTAGTCCTGGTTTTGTCCTGGTTTAGTCCTGGTTTAGTCCTGGTTTAGACCTGGATCATTCCTGGTTTAGTCCTGGTTTAGTCCTGGTTTTGTCCTGGTTTAGTCCTGGTTTAGACCTGGATCATTCCTGGTTTAGTCCTGGTTTAGTCCTGGTTTAGTCCTGGTTTAGTCCTGGTTTAGTCCTGGTTTTGTCCTGGTTTAGTCCTGGTTTAGACCTGGATCATTCCTGGTTTAGTCCTGGTTTAGTCCTGGTTTAGTCCTGGTTTAGACCTGGATCATTCCTGGTTTAGTCCTGGTTTAGTCCTGGTTTAGTCCTGGTTTAGTCCTGGTTTAGTCCTGGTTTAGTCCTGGTTTAGTCCTGGTTTTGTCCTGGTTTAGTCCTGGTTTAGACCTGGATCATTCCTGGTTTAGTCCTGGTTTAGTCCTGGTTTAGTCCTGGTTTTGTCCTGGTTTAGTCCTGGTTTAGACCTGGATCATTCCTGGTTTAGTCCTGGTTTAGTCCTGGTTTAGTCCTGGTTTAGTCCTGGTTTAGTCCTTGTTTAGTCCTGGTTTAGTCCTGGTTTAGACCTGGATCATTCCTGGTTTAGTCCTGGTTTAGACCTGGATCATTCCTGGTTTAGTCCTGGTTTAGTCCTGGTTTTGTCCTGGTTTAGTCCTGGTTTAGACCTGGATTATTCCTGGTTTAGTCCTGGTTTAGTCCTGGTTTTGTCCTGGTTTAGTCCTTGTTTAGTCCTGGTTTAGTCCTGGTTTAGACCTGGATCATTCCTGGTTTAGTCCTGGTTTAGACCTGGATCATTCCTGGTTTAGTCCTGGTTTAGTCCTGGTTTAGTCCTGGTTTAGTCCTGGTTTAGTCCTGGTTTAGTCCTGGTTTAGTCCTGGTTTAGTCCTGGTTTAGTCCTTGTTTAGTCCTGGTTTAGTCCTGGTTTAGACCTGGATCATTCCTGGTTTAGTCCTGGTTTTGTCCTGGTTTAGTCCTGGTTTAGTCCTGGTTTTGTCCTGGTTTAGTCCTGGTTTAGTCCTGGTTTAGACCTGGATCATTCCTGGTTTAGTCCTGGTTTAGTCCTGGTTTTGTCCTGGTTTAGTCCTGGTTTAGACCTGGATTATTCCTGGTTTAGTCCTGGTTTAGTCCTGGTTTTGTCCTGGTTTAGTCCTTGTTTAGTCCTGGTTTAGTCCTGGTTTAGACCTGGATCATTCCTGGTTTAGTCCTGGTTTAGTCCTGGTTTAGTCCTGGTTTAGTCCTGGTTTAGTCCTGGTTTAGACCTGGATCATTCCTGGTTTAGTCCTGGTTTAGTCCTTGTTTAGTCCTGGTTTAGTCCTGGTTTAGACCTGGATCATTCCTGGTTTAGTCCTGGTTTTGTCCTGGTTTAGTCCTGGTTTAGTCCTGGTTTAGTCCTGGTTTAGTCCTGGTTTAGACCTGGATCATTCCTGGTTTAGTCCTGGTTTAGTCCTGGTTTTGTCCTGCTTTAGTCCTGGTTTAGACCTGGATCATTCCTGGTTTAGTCCTGGTTTAGACCTGGATCATTCCTGGTTTAGTCCTGGTTTAGTCCTGGTTTAGACCTGGATCATTCCTGGTTTAGTCCTGGTTTAGTCCTGGTTTAGACCTGGATCATTCCTGGTTTAGTCCTGGTTTAGTCCTGGTTTTGTCCTGGTTTAGTCCTGGTTTAGACCTGGATCATTCCTGGTTTAGTCCTGGTTTAGTCCTGGTTTGGTTCTGATGTTGGTCTGGTGTGTTTCAGAGCTTCTTGGGTCGACCAAACGCCTGAACGTGAATTACCAGGACTCGGACGGGTGAGTGACACAGGATAATAACACCTGCACCGAAACACGGACTGCACCAGGACTAAACCAGGACTAAACCAGGACTGCACCAGGACTAAACCAGGACTAAACCAGGACTACACCAGGACTAAACCAGGACTAAACCAGGATTAAACCAGGTCTAAATCAGGACTAAACCAGGACTAAACCAGGTCTAAACCAGGACTAAACCAGGACTAAACCAGGACTAAATCAGGACTAAACCAGGACTAAACCAGGACTAAATCAGGACTAAACCAGGACTAAACCAGGACTAAACCCGGGCTTCATCCCGGCGTCTGGGAAAAGTGAAATGTAATATTTGCCGAGACGTTTGTGATGTTCGAGCGTTTCCGTGGAGACGCCGGAGGAAAAATGGCGACTAAACCAACAGGCCGTAAATCCAGAAGAAGAGTTTAAGGCCGGGGTCAAAGGTCGAGACTCATCCACTCCAGAAAACACTTCAGACTGATTTAAGACTAGACCAGGTCTGAACCAGGTCTGAACCAGGTCTGAACCAGGTCTGAACCAGGTCTGAACCAGGTCTGAACCAGGTCTTTTTGTTTGTCTCCTTGGTGTTGACAGAGCGCAGGGCTCTGATTGGCCAGTTTAAAGGGGTGCTGCGCTCTGATTGGCCGACTGGAGTGGAATGTGAGAGGAATGTTCATCTGAGCTCGAACAAAAGATCCACACCAAGACCTGGTTTAGATCTTTAGTCCTGGTTCAGACCCGGTTCAGCCCTTGTGTAGTCCTGGTTTAGTCCTGGTTTAGTCCTGGTTTAGACCTGGTTTAGTCCTGGTTTAGTCCGTGTTTAGATCTGATTTAGTCCTGGTTTAGTCCTGGTTTAGTCCTGGTTTAGTCCTGGTTTAGTCCTGGTTTAGACCTGGTTTAGTCCTGGTTTAGATCTGGTTTAGTCCTGGTTTAGTCCTGGTGCAGTCCTGGTGTAGTCCTGGTTTAGTCCTGGTTTAGTCCTGGTTTAGTCCTGGTTTAGACCTGGTTTAGTCCTGGTTTAGATCTGGTTTAGTCCTGGTTTAGGCCTGGTTTAGATCTGGTTTAGTCCTGGTTTAGACCTGGTTTAGATCTGGTTTAGTCCTGGTTTAGACCTGGTTTAGATCTGGTTTAGTCCTGGTTTAGACCTGGTTTAGATCTGGTTT
>CM060667.1:1584379-1596879 GCA_030686955.1 Odontamblyopus rebecca
TTCCGTACGAACAACAATAGAGTCACAATTTAACCAAATTCTCTTTACTTTCTGCTCGTTAAATTCTGCTCGTTCAGATTCTAGTCACATTAGATATTGTGACTGAGATATTTTGTCATTTTATTTCAGAAATCGTCACTCGGGGGAAAGTGGGAAGGGAACTTACTTAGCAACGAAACGAGCTGTCAATCAAACCTGTTGCTAACGCTAGGGGGAGGGGCCTCGGGGAATGAAGGCGTCTGATTGGTCCGTTATTTCTGTTCAGATCTTGATTCAGGAACAAAACAGAGAAATGAAAAGTTCAGGATCCTGTGTGGCGGCTTCAGACGAACAGTTTAAGTCCAGAATGACGAGGCTCAGAGCAGCAGGTACAGACAGAGGGACGACAAGATCCTAATGTGAAGGAGCCCCAAGAGCCTCCTGGAGCACTTCCTGTTTGGCACACGCCGGCTAACGAGTTAGCGGCTAACGGGTTAGCGGCTAACGGGTTAGCGGCTAACGGGTTAGCGGCTTACGGGTTAGCGGCTTACGGGTTAGCGGCTAACGGGTTAGCGGCTAACGGGTTAGCGGCTTACGGGTTAGCGGCTTACGGGTTAGCGGCTAACAGGTTAGCTTAGTCCACTCAAATACACGGGCTGCGGTGTGCGTGTCGGACAGAGGGGATCCCCCTGTATTCCCCGGTGTGACTCTTGCGCCCCCTGCAGGGATGCGGCCGCTGCACTACGCGGCCTGGAGGGGCGGGGCCGACTCGGTGCTGCTGCTGCTCAGGGGCGGAGCCTCGGTGAACGGGACGTCACAGGACGGACACACCCCCCTGCACCTGTCGGCCCAGTACGGACACTTCCAGGTGGTGAGTACGGATCGGGACTGGACTGGGACTGGGACTGGACTGGGACCTGGACTGGGACTGGGACTGGACCAGAACCGGACTGGGACTGGGACTGGACTGGACTGGACTAGACTGGGACTGGACTGGGACTGGGACTGGGACTGGGACTGGACCAGGACCGGGACTGGGACTGGGACTGGGCCAGGACCGGACTGGGACTGGGACTGGGACTGGGACTGGGACTGGGACTGGGACTGGACTAGACTGGGACTGGACTGGACTAGACTGGGACTGGACTGGACTAGACTGGGACTAGACTGGGACTGGACTGGACTAGACTGGGACTGGACTGGGACTAGACTGGGACTGGACTGGACTAGACTGGGACTAGACTGGGACTGGACTGGGCCTGGGACTGGACTGGACTGGACTAGACTGGGACTGGACTGGACTGGGACTGAACTGGGACTGGGACCTGGACTGGGACTTGGACTGGGACTGGACTGGACTGGACTAGACTGGGACTGGACTGGACTGGGACTGAACTGGGACTGGGACCTGGACTGGGACCTGGACTGGGTCCAGACTGGGACTGGGACTGGACTGGGACTGGGTCTAAACCGGGTCTAAACCGGGTCTAAACCTGGACTAAACCGGGTCTAAATCTGGACTAAACCGGGTCTAAACCGGGTCTAAACCTGGACTAAAGCGGGTCTAAAGCGGGTCTAAACCGGGTCTAAACCTGGACTAAACCGGGTCTAAACCGGGTCTAAACCGGGTCTAAACTGGGTCTAATCCTGGACTAAACCGGGTCTAAACCGGGTCTAAACCGGGTCTAAACCTGGACTAAACCGGGTCTAAATCGGGTCTAAACCTGGACTAAACCGGGTCTAAACCGGGTCTAAACCGGGTCTAAACCAGGACTAAACCTGGACTAAACCGGGTCTAAACCAGGTCTAAACCTGGACTAAACCGGCTCTAAACCGGGTCTAAACCTGGACTAAACCGGGTCTAAACCGGGACTAAACCGGGTCTAAACCGGGTCTAAACCTGGACTAAACCGGGTCTAAATCGGGTCTAAACCTGGACTAAACCGGGTCTAAACCGGGTCTAAACCGGGTCTAAACCAGGACTAAACCTGGACTAAACCGGGTCTAAACCGGGTCTAAACCTGGACTAAACCGGGACTAAACCGGGTCTAAACCGGGTCTAAACCTGGACTAAACCGGGACTAAACCGGGTCTAAACCGGGTCTAAACCTGGACTAAACCGGGTCTAAACCGGGTCTAAACCTGGACTAAACCGGGTCTAAACCGGGACTAAACCGGGTCTAAACCGGGTCTAAACCAGGTCTAAACCGGGTCTAAACCGGGACTAAACCGGGACTAAACCGGGTCTAAACCGGGTCTAAACCGGGTCTAAACCAGGACTAAACCTGGACTAAACCGGGTCTAAACCGGGTCTAAACCTGGACTAAACCGGGTCTAAACCGGGTCTAAACCTGGACTAAACCGGCTCTAAACCGGGTCTAAACCTGGACTAAACCGGGTCTAAACCTGGACTAAACCGGGTCTAAATCGGGTCTAAACCTGGACTAAACCGGGTCTAAACCGGGTCTAAACCGGGTCTAAACCAGGACTAAACCTGGACTAAACCGGGTCTAAACCGGGTCTAAACCTGGACTAAACCGGGTCTAAACCGGGTCTAAACCGGGTCTAAACCTGGACTAAACCGGGACTAAACCGGGTCTAAACCGGGTCTAAACCTGGACTAAACCGGGACTAAACCGGGTCTAAACCGGGTCTAAACCTGGACTAAACCGGGTCTAAACCGGGTCTAAACCTGGACTAAACCGGGTCTAAACCGGGACTAAACCGGGACTAAACCGGGTCTAAACCGGGTCTAAACCGGGTCTAAACCGGGTCTAAACCGGGACTAAACCGGGACTAAACCGGGTCTAAACCGGGTCTAAACCGGGTCTAAACCGGGTCTAAACCGGGACTAAACCGGGTCTAAACCGGGTCTAAACCGGGTCTAAACCGGGTCTAAACCGGGTCTAAACCGGGTCTAAACCGGGTCTAAACCGGGTCTAAACCGGGTTGTTCTGTTTCAGTCTGAGATGTTGCTGCAGCATCAGTCGAATCCGTGTCTCCTGAACAAAGCCAAGAAAACACCTCTGGACCTGGCCTGCGAGTTCGGACGCCTCCAGGTCAGTTCCTCCTCCTGCTCCTCCTGCTCCTGCTCCTGCTCCTCCTGCTCCTCCTGCTCCTGCTCCTGCTCCTCCTGCTCCTCCTGTTCCTCCTGCTCCTGCTCCTGCTCCTCCTCCTGCTCCTGCTCCTCCTGCTCCTCCTGTTCCTCCTGCTCCTCCTCCTGCTCCTCCTGCTCCTCCTCCTCCTGCTCCTCCTCCTCCTGCTTCTCCTCCTCCTCCTCCTGCTCCTCCTCCTCCTGCTCCTTCTCCTCCTCCTCCTCCTCCTGCTCCTCCTTCTCCTCCTCCTCCTGCTCCTGCTCCTCCTCCTCCTGCTCCTGCTCCTCCTCCTGCTCCTGCTCCTCCTCCTGTTCCTGCTCCTCCTGCTCCTGCTCCTCCTGCTCCTCCTGCACCTCTCAGCACCTCCAGTGGACGTTTAGAGACACTTCACCTGTCCCCCTGTCCTCACCTGTCCTCACCTGTCCTCACCTGTCCTCACCTGTCCCCCTGTCCTCACCTGTCCCCCTGTCCTCACCTGTCCTCACCTGTCCTCACCTGTCCTCACCTGTCCTCACCTGTCCTCACCTGTCCTCACCTGTCCTCACCTGTCCTCACCTGTCCTCACCTGTCCTCACCTGTCCTCACCTGTCCCCCCTGTCCTCACCTGTCCTCACCTGTCCTCACCTGTCCTCACCTGTCCCCCTGTCCTCACCTGTCCTCACCTGTCCTCACCTGTCCTCACCTGTCCTCACCTGTCCCCCTGTCCTCACCTGTCCTCACCTGTCCTCACCTGTCCCCCTGTCCTCACCTGTCCTCACCTGTCCTCACCTGTCCACCTGTCCTCACCTGTCCTCCTCACCTGTCCCTGTCCTCACCTGTCCTCACCTGTCCTCACCTGTCCTCACCTGTCCCACCTGTCTCACCTGTCCTCACCTGTCCTCACCTGTCCTCACCTGTCCACCTGTCCTTCCCTGTCCTCAC
The DNA here is from genome assembly GCA_030686955.1 of Odontamblyopus rebecca. Lineage (NCBI taxonomy): Eukaryota > Metazoa > Chordata > Actinopteri > Gobiiformes > Gobiidae > Odontamblyopus > Odontamblyopus rebecca. The sequence goes on from CM060667.1 coordinate 1,588,375, forward strand.
CTGTCCTCACCTGTCCCCTGTCCTCCCCTGTCCTCACCTGTCCTCACCCGTCCTCACGCATCCTCACCCGTCCTCACCTGTCCTCACCTGTCCTCACCTGTCCTGTCCTCACCCGTCCTCATCTGTCCTCACCTGTCCCCCTGTCCTCACCTGTCCTCACCTGTCCCCCTGTCTCACCTGTCCCCTGTCCTCACCTGTCCTCACCTGTCCTCACCTGTCCCCCTGTCCTCACCTGTCCTCACCTGTCCTCACCTGTCCTCACCTGTCCCCCTGTCCTCACCTGTCCTCACCTGTCCTCACCTGTCCTCACCTGTCCTCACCTGTCCTCACCTGTCCTCACCTGTCCTCACCTGTCCTCACCTGTCCCCCTGTCCTCACCTGTCCTCACCTGTCCTCACCTGTCCCCCTGTCCTCACCTGTCCTCACCTGTCCTCACCTGTCCTCACCTGTCCCCCTGTCCTCACCTGTCCTCACCTGTCCTCACCTGTCCCCCTGTCCTCACCTGTCCTCACCTGTCCTCACCTGTCCTCACCTGTCCCCCTGTCCTCACCTGTCCTCACCTGTCCCCCTGTCCTCACCTGTCCTCACCTGTCCTCACCTGTCCTCACCTGTCCCCCTGTCCTCACCTGTCCTCACCTGTCCTCACCTGTCCCCCTGTCTCCCGGTGGCAGGTGGCGCAGCTCCTCCTCAGCAGTAACATGGCGTCTGGGCTGTTGGAGGGGGAGAGGAAGGAGCCGTCAGACTCGTCCTTCACGACTCCGCTGCACCTGGCGGCTCGAAACGGACACAAGGAGCTCATCCGGTCAGAGACGCACACGCTTCCATTTATATACACTTTATACAGACTTTATCTATATACACTTTATACAGACTTTATTTATACAAACTTTATCTATATACACTTTATCTATATACACTTTATACAGACTTTATCTATATACACTTTATTTATATACACTTTATACAGACTTTATCTATATACACTTTATTTATATACACTTTATACAGACTTTATCTATATACACTTTATACAGACTTTATTTATATACACTTTATCTATATACACTTTATACAGACTTTATCTATATACACTTTATTTATATACACTTTATACAGACTTTATCTATATACACTTTATTTATATACACTTTATACAGACTTTATCTATATACACTTTATTTATATACACTTTATACAGACTTTATCTATATACACTTTATTTATATACACTTTATACAGACTTTAGCTATATACACTTTATCTATATACACTTTATACAGACTTTATCTATATACACTTTATTTATATACACTTTATACAGACTTTATCTATATACACTTTATACAGACTTTATCTATATACACTTTATTTATATACACTTTATACAGACTTTATCTATATACACTTTATACAGACTTTATTTATATACACTTTATACAGACTTTATTTATATACACTTTATCTATATACACTTTATACAGACTTTATCTATATACACTTTATTTATATATTCATGTCGTTTCCTTCATATTCACCAGTGAAACAGAAGCAGTTTTATAAATGCAGTAAAATGAAACGGACCCTTTACACAGTGACGTCACACTGGGGGTTCTACATGTGTGTCTATGACAGAATGTTCAGCAGTTACCATGGAAACACAAAATACAGCAGCTCAGAGGCACAGAGACGAGGACCTGACTTCAGCCACATTTCCTCACATCACTGCAGTAACTTTATACTGTGTACTCTGTAGTACTAGTACTGAGGTACTGTTTAATACTCTTTGGTACTTGTACTTTACACCACTAAATATAAAGATTGTATTTTCAGACTTCTGCTCAAGTCGTACTCTGAAGTACTCTGTAGTACTTCACAGTACTTCACAGTACTTCACAGTACTTCACAGTACTTCACAGTACTTCACAGTACTCTGTAGTACTTCACAGTACTTCACAGTAGTTCACAGTACTTCACAGTACTCTGTAGTACTTCACAGTACTTCACAGTAGTTCACAGTACTTCACAGTACTCTGTAGTACTTCACAGTACTTCACAGTACTTCACAGTACTTCACAGTACTCTGTAGTACTTCACAGTACTTCACAGTACTTCACAGTACTCTGTGTGTTTTCAGGCTGCTGTTGAAGTCCGGCATCGACATAAACAAAACGACCAAATCGGGCACAGCTCTGCACGAGGCCGCCCTCTACGGGAAAACCGAGGTGGTGCGACTGCTGCTGGACGTAAGTCTGACCCCTGTGTGACCCCTGACCCTGTGTGACCCCTGTGTGACCCCTGACCCTGTATGACCCCTGACCCTGTGTGATCCCTGACCCCTGTGTGACCCCTGACCCCTGTGTGACCCCTGACCCTGTGTAACCCCTAACCCTGTGTAACCCCTGTGTGACCCCTGTGTGACTCCTAACCCTGTGTGACCCCTGACCCCTGTGTGACCCCTAACCCTGTGTGACCCCTGTGTGACCCCTGTGTGACCCCTGTGTGACCCCTGACCCCTGTGTGACCCCTGTGTGACCCCAATGTGACCCCACTGAGGTCCTGAATGTTCCGCACTGTTGCTTTCCTCAGGCCGGGGTCGACGTGAACATCAGAAACACGTACAACCAAACGGCTCTGGACATCGTCAACCAGTTCACCACATCCACAGCGAGTCGGGACATCAAACAACTGCTGCGAGGTACGGACCGGGTCTAGACCGGGTCTAGACCGAGTTTAGAGTGGGTCTAGACCGGGTTTAGACCAGGTCTAGACTGGGTTTAGACCGGGTCTAGACTGGTCTAGTCCTAGTCCTGGTCTAGTCCTGGTCTAGTCCTGGTCTAGTCCTAGTCCTGGTCTAGTCCTGGTCTAGTCCTGGTCTAGTCCTAGTCCTGGTCTAGTCCTAGTCCTGGTCTAGTCCTAGTCCTGGTCTAGTCCTAGTCCTGGTCTAGTCCTAGTCCTGGTCTAGTCCTGGTCTAGTCCTGGTCTAGTCCTGGTCTAGTCCTGGTCTAGTCCTGGTCTAGTCCTAGTCCTGGTCTAGTCCTAGTCCTGGTCTAGTCCTGGTCTAGTCCTGGTCTAGTCCTGGTCTAGTCCTGGTCTAGTCCTAGTCCTGGTCTAGTCCTAGTCCTGGTCTAGTCCTGGTCTAGTCCTGGTCTAGTCTTGGTCTAGTCCTAGTCCTAGTCCTGGTCCTGGTCTGTGCAGATGCCTTTGGGGTGCTGCAGGTTCGAGCTCTTAAGGATTATTGGAACATCCACGACCCGACGGCGCTGAACATCCGAGCGGGCGACATCATCACGGTACTTTTACTGCACCAGTACTGCAGTACTGCAGTAGTACACACAGTACTGCACCAGTACTGCAGTACTGCAGTAGTGCTTCACAGTACTGCAATGGTACTTTAGTACTTGTAGTACCTGCAGTACCTGCAGTACCTGCAGTACCTGCAGTACTTGTAGTACTTGCAGTACTTGCAGTACTTGCAGTAGTAGTACTTTCTCTCAGGTGATGGAGCAGCACGCTGACGGCCGGTGGAAGGGCCACATCCACGACTCTCAGAGAGGAACCGACCGAGTGGGATTCTTCCCCCCGAGTATTGTCGAAGTACTGAGCCGCCGCCTGGGTGAGTACTGCAAATACTACTGCTACTACTACTACTGCTACTACTACTACTACTACTACTGATGGAGCTACTAACAAGGTTTACCACACACTATCACTACTGCTACTACTACTACTGCTAAGGGCCACCACTACCACTGCCACTACCACCACCGCTACCACTGCCATTATATATATACCATACTACCATATATATATATATATATATATATATATATATATATATATATATATATATATATATATATATACATATATATATATATATATATATATATATATATATATATATAGTATATATATATATATATATATATATACATATATATGTATATATATACTACTACTACACATACTACTGTATACTACTATATACATATACACATACATATTACTATATATACTTATTATTACTACTATAATATATATATATATATCACATAATATAATATCATTACTTATTATTGTTATTATTATTATTCACTATTATTACTACTATTATTGTTATTACTTATTATTAACATTATTATTATTATTACCGCCATAATATTATATTATTACCACATTACCATACTGTTATATTAACTATACTGTTATTATTATTATTACATATTGATTATTTACTATTATTACTGTTATTATTAATAATAACAACAATTACTACTACATATTCATTACTACTACTAATACATACTACCACACTACTGCTACTGCTAATATTACACACCACTGACATTACCATTACTACCACAATATATATATATATATACAGTATATATATATATATACTATATATATATATATATATATATATATATATATACAGTATATATATATATATATGTATATATATATATATATATATATATATATATATATATATATATATATATATAGTATAGTATATATTATAGTATATATATATATATATATATAGTATAGAGTATTACAGTATATATATATATATATATATATATATATATATATATATATATATATATATATATATATATATATATATTATTATATTATTATTGTTATTATATATATATATATATATATATATATATATATAAGCATATATTATTATATATATATATGCAGTATTATATATACATATATATAACAGTATATATTATTATTACATAGCATTATATACTACTATACTATTATTATTATATGCATACTATTACTGTTACTACTATTATTATTACTACTATATTACTACTATTACTATTATTATTATTACTACTATTATTATTATTACTACTACTACACTACACACACACTACTACTACTACTACTACTGCTACTGCTGCTACTTTGACCATAAAACAACCCCACTTACCTCCTCTGCCCCTAATGTTATTGTTACAGCTTTCACAGAGACTCTGGTTTACATCCTGATCCAGACCGGGTCCAGACCGGGTCCAGATCGGGTCCAGACTGAGTCCAGACCGGGTCCAGATCGGGTCCAGACTGAGTCCAGACTGGGTCCAGACTGGGTCCAGACCGGGTCCAGACCGGGTCCAGACCGGGTCCAGACCGGGTCCAGACTGGGTCCAGACCGGGTCCAGACTGGGTCCAGACTGGGTCCAGACCGGGTCCAGACCGGGTCCAGGCCGGGTCCAGATCGGGTCCAGACTGAGTCCAGACTAGGTCCAGACTGGGTCCCGACCGGGTCCAGACCGGGTCCAGACCGGGTCCAGACCGGGTCCAGACCTGGTTTTGATTGAGACAAACACATTCAGAGTTTTTGTGAAAGTTCTGGTCCAGTCTGAGCCTCGTCTAGAATCACAGAATTATAAACTTAAATTAAAAAAAAAAGTCTGAAAAACAAATTCAAATATTTATTTCATAATCGCCGATATATCGAAGAGCGTCGCCTAAAGACGAGCCCTGTGATTGGGCGAGGCTGACCAGGCCCCGCCCCCCTGTCCTCTGTGTCTAACCTCACCTGCTCCTAACCTCCTGCAGGGGGCGCTCTCTGTAGACACGCCTCTCTGCCCACCGCCCACCGCCTGCCCCGCCCCCTGGACCTGCCCCGCCCCCTGGAACTGCCCCGCCCCCTGGAACTGCCCCGCCCCCTCACCACGCCGCTCCTCCCTCAGACGGACGACGGCTACACGCTGTACGCCCACTTCACTAACACAGGTAACCCGAGACCACGCCCACTTCACTAACACAGGTAACCCGAGACCACGCCCACTTCACTAACACAGGTAACCCGAGACCACGCCCACTTCACTAACACAGGTAACCCGAGACCACGCCCACTTCACTAACACAGGTAACCCGAGACCACGCCCACTTCACTAACACAGGTAACCCGAGACCACGCCCACTTCACTAACACAGGTAACCCGAGACCACGCCCACTTCACTAACACAGGTAACCCGAGACCACGCCCACTTCACTAACAGGTAACCCGAGACCACGCCCACTTCACTAACACAGGTAACCCGAGACCACGCCCACTTTAACACATGTAACCCGAGACCACGCCCCCTTTAACACAGGTAACACCTGGACCAATCAGAGAGCAGCACACACCTGTAACAGCCAATCACAGTGTCTCACCCTGTTTGTTTGTTTGTTTGTAACCCCTGGAACATTATTATAAAACTAAAACTCATTTTTCACCTTTACCTCTGACCTCTGACCTCTGCAGGGCCCGGGTCACCTCCACCTTTAGAAAAGAGGAAGTACAAATGTCTTGAATGGACAAATGTGTTTTTATATATATATAAAACCAAAGGGAACAGACGTGAAGAATGACCTGAAACGTTTTGTTCGCTCATTGGGCCTGAGGAAAGAGCCTGGTTTTCTTCTGTCCTTTTTTAATTTAGTTTAATTTATTCCTTTAAATTAGAGCTTTGAAATGGCCTTTTCTATGTGAATCTGTTTTTATTTTCATGTGAGCTGCTGCTTTTATAAGGTGTCGGTTTTGTTTGTCTGGAGCGGATTCTGCCGTCTTGTCCTCAGCGAGATCCACCGATTCTTTTCTGTTTGAACAGACTCGTCTCAGTGGGAATGTTCCCCTGGAGAGTCCAGCTCAGAGGGAATATTCCCCTGGAGAGTCCGGCTCAGAGGGAATATTCCCCTGGAGAGTCCGGCTCAGAGGGAATATTCCCCTGGAGAGTCCGGCTCAGAGGGAATATTCCCCTGGAGAGTCCGGCTCAGAGGGAATATTCCCCTGGAGAGTCCGGCTCAGAGGGAATATTCCCCTGGAGAGTCCGGCTCAGAGGGAATATTCCCCTGGAGAGTCCGGCTCAGAGGGAATGTTCCCCTGGAGAGTCCGGCTCAGAGGGAATATTCCCCTGGAGAGTCCGGCTCAGAGGGAATGTTCCCCTGGAGAGTCCGGCTCAGAGGGAATGTTCCCCTGGAGAGTCCGGCTCAGAGCAGCGTTTACAGTGACCCTGGTTTATGGGTCACGTTCCAAACAGAACCTGCGACAGGCGAAATCAGCTTTATTTTTTACTATTATTCTACAGTCCAATACTGAACTAGAACCAAAGATCAAACCTGTTTCAGGCTCAAGCTTTTGTTTAAGAAATAAAAATAGAAACGATTTCTTACAAATAACTGATCGTTTTTAAAATAGTGTAAAATAATCCTGTTAATAGTGAACAGGAGGAGGACACTGGGCCTCAGGCGTATTTCAGTCCCTCTGAGCCTCTTCGTCCTGACTCCTGCAGCGTCTTTTTCCCAGAACCTCAGATTCATTTCTTCCGTAAAGGCGCCGACAGCCGCAGAGCTTCTGCCTTCAGCAGCTCCACAAGTTTCTCTTTTTCTGTGATAGTTTCCTCTTCCTCGGCCTTTTGCCTTTGTCCTGCAGAACGTTTCCTCCACATTGTGGTTTTGTCCTGGAGAAAATTTGCAAAGGAACAGAGACGAGGCCCAGAAACTGTGGACACTGGTCTGAGTGAAAAACCAATGTGACTTTTCCACTTCTAGACGACCTCAGCCTCAGGATTCATAACACAAGGCACTGGGGAAAAGGTGAAGCGCGTCATAGCGACGGTTCACTGAACTCTGAAACCAATCACCGAATCATCGTATTGGAAACGATTTGCGTTGTTGTTGTTCTGTGGAAACTTTTCCGCATTAGCGTCACATGACTGATGCCGCGAACCAGCGAATCAGGAAGATGCAGGTCACAGTCACATGGATCAGATCTGTGCTCAGGTGAATCTGTGGGAGTATCTGCATCTACTGCATCTGCACTGAAAACGACTCGAATACGAGTGTGGGCGGGGCTTAATCACCTGGAGAATAAACCTTTGGCCAAAAAGTGAATGATTTTCTAACACATATTCGATCCCCGCGGCCTAAAGGCGACAGGGCGATTTACACATAGACTGTATAAAAGAAGTGGACGAAGTGAGTGTGACGTCTCCACAGCGTCGCTCCATGAGGCTCCTGTTGCCACGGTTACAGGAGCGAATCTGGAGCCAGGTCTATGTTATGAAGAGCATTTTTTGACGGACAAATAAAAGTACAAAAAAAGAAAGTTCAGGATCCTGTGTCGCAGGTTCATACGAACATTTTAAGAGCAAAATGACGAGGCCACAGCAGCAGGTCCAGAGAGGAGGAGCCGGAAGAGCCTCCTGGAGCACTTCCTGTTTGGCACGCGGCGGCTAACGGGTTAGCGGCTAACGCTTTAGCTCTGTCCACTCAGATATACGGACTATGGATTTACGGAAAAACCAGAGGGGATTTTTGATAAGATCTGAAGCAAAATCAGTGAAGTTTCATGAATCACTTTGAGCTCCTCGTCCCAACAGATTTTAAAATAATTTAGCAGAGGTGAAAATCCTCCTGAATATTTGTGCCACATAAAAACATTGAATCAACGACACACGATGTTCTTTACTCTGAATGTTCCGGTC
>CM060667.1:1599379-1621879 GCA_030686955.1 Odontamblyopus rebecca
CATCCATGCATGTCTGAATAATCTAGAGATCTCTCCATGTTAGTACATTGTTTCCCTCTCTCCCTGCAGGGGGCGCTCCTCGGCGTCACACGGTCACAGTTCAGTCCAGATCCGATCCGGTCGCTCATCAGTTCGTCCGGCCTCAGCAACTCCTGGACGGAAAGGTCAGAGCGTCCCCACAGAGACACGTGAACAGGAACACACACGCCGGGTTAACGTGCTTATCGGGGACATTTCCTGGAGACTCAGAAACATGAACCTGACCCCTGACCCCAAACCCACGTGACCCCAAACCCACGTGACCAATGACCCCAAACCCACGTGACCCCAAACCCACGTGACCCCTGACCCCAAACCAGGCCATCTTGGTGCTGTGTAGTGACTGTGGTGTGTTGCAGGACACGGAGGCCATCTTGGTGCTGTGTAGTGACTGTGGTGTGTTGCAGGACGCGGAGGCCATCTTGGTGCTGTGTAGTGACTGTGGTGTGTTACAGGACGCGGAGGCCATCTTGGTGCTGTGGTGACTGGTGTGTTACAGGACGCGGAGGCCATCTTGGTGCTGTGTAGTGACTGTGGTGTGTTGCAGGACGCGGAGGCCATCTTGGTGCTGTGTAGTGACTGTGGTGTGTTGCAGGACGCGGAGGCCATCTTGGTGCTGTGTAGTGACTGTGGTGTGTTGCAGGACGCGGAGGCCATCTTGGTGCTGTGTAGTGACTGTGGTGTGTTGCAGGACGCGGAGGCCATCTTGGTGCTGTGTAGTGACTGTGGTGTGTTGCAGGACGCGGAGGCCATCTTGGTGCTGTGTAGTGACTGTGGTGTGTTACAGGACGCGGAGGCCATCTTGGTGCTGTGTAGTGACTGTGGTGTGTTGCAGGATGCGGAGGCCATCTTGGTGCTGTGTAGTGACTGTGGTGTGTTGCAGGACGCGGAGGCCATCTTGGTGCTGTGTAGTGACTGTGGTGTGTTGCAGGACGTGGAGGCCATCTTGGTGCTGTGTAGTGACTGTGGTGTGTTGCAGGACGTGGAGGCCATCTTGGTGCTGTGTAGTGACTGTGGTGTGTTGCAGGACGCGGAGGCCATCTTGCAGTGGCTCAGTGAGTTCCAGCTGGAGCAGTACACTCCGAACTTCCTGAACAATGGCTACGACGTCCCGACCATCAGCCGCATGACGCCCGAGGTCTGAGCTAGTCACATTTTATCAAAACGATTTTAATATCATAGACTGTTTGGGTGAATTTGAATCTTTACACTGTTTTTACTGCACACAAGTTTGAATGAGAGTGAAGATCAGGTCCCTCAGGTCACTCAGGTCACTCAGGAGTGAATGTTAAAGGAGTGAAAAGTTTTAAAGGTTTTAAGAGGTTTTAATACAGAGTAAAGTGTGAGTGAAATAAGTGATTCTGGAGCGTGTTTGTGCTGCAGAACTGCCGCACGTCCAGCAGAGGGCGCTCCTCATAGAAGTTAGTGGTATTTGATTTTTGTTTAGTCTTTTAGATGTGAAAAGTATCACCCCGTAATCAGTTTAAACGCAGAAAATGGAACGGCCATGACCAGAGATCAGTTCAATGAGGCGGAGCTGTGATTTTAAGGCGGAGCTTTGAGTTTAAGGCGGAGCTGTGAGTTTAAGGCAGAGCTGTGAGTTTAAGGCAGGGCTGACCTCTGACCTCGGTTGTGTTCAGGACCTGACGGCCATCGGAGTGACCAAACCTGGACACCGTAAGAAGATCGCCATGGAGATCACCAACCTCAGCATCCCCGAGTGGCTCCCGGACTACATCCCTGTGAGGAAAACACACTAAAGTACACAGAAAACACACTAAAGTACGCAGAAAACACACTAAAGCACGCAGAAAACACACTAAAGTACGCAGAAAACACACTAAAGTACGCAGAAAACACACTAAAGTACGCAGAAAACACACTAAAGTACGCAGAAAACACACTAAAGTACACAGAAAACACACTAAAGTACACAGAAAACACACTAAAGTACGCAGAAAACACACTAAAGTACACAGAAAGCACACTAAAGTACACAGAAAACACACTAAAGTACGCAGAAAACACACTAAAGTACACAGAAAGCACACTAAAGTACACAGAAAACACACTAAAGTACGCAGAAAACACACTAAAGTACACAGAAAGCACACTAAAGTACACAGAAAACACACTAAAGTACACAGAAAACACACTGAGGTACACAAATATATAAGTACACTAATACATCCCTGAGGAAAACGCAGTATTCTGACAGAGTACCACTCCACACAGGCTGAGGGAGGGGCTCAGTGCTGCAGTTTATACAGTATTGTAGTAGTAGTTGTAGTAGTTGTAGTAGTTGTAGTATTTGTACTTCCAGACGGACCTGGGCGCCTGGCTCAGTACTATAGGATTACTGCAGTACCAGAGGAGACTGTGTGAAAACGGATACGACTCGATGGAAATCGTCAAAGACCTGAGCTGGGAGGATCTGCAGGAGATCGGCATCACCAAACTGGGTCAGTACTGCACTCTGTGTACTGTGTGTACTACTACTGTGTACTGTGTGTACTACTACTGTGTACTGTGTGTACTACTACTGTATACTCTGTGTACTACTACTGTGTACTGTGTGTACTACTACTGTGTACTGTGTGTACTACTACTGTATACTCTGTGTACTACTACTGTGTACTGTGTGTACTACTACTGTGTACTGTGTGTACTACTACTGTGTACTGTGTGTACTACTACTGTATACTCTGTGTACTACTACTGTGTACTGTGTGTACTACTACTGTGTACTGTGTGTACTACTACTGTATACTCTGTGTACTACTACTGTGTACTGTGTGTACTACTACTGTGTACTGTGTGTACTACTACTGTGTACTCTGTGTACTACTACTGTGTACTGTGTGTACTACTACTGTGTACTGTGTGTACTACTACTGTGTACTCTGTGTACTACTACTGTGTACTGTGTGTACTACTACTGTGTACTCTGTGTACTACTACTGTGTACTGTGTGTACTACTACTGTATACTCTGTGTACTACTACTGTGTACTGTGTGTACTACTACTGTGTACTGTGTGTACTACTACTGTATACTCTGTGTACTACTACTGTGTACTGTGTGTACTACTACTGTGTACTGTGTGTACTACTACTGTGTACTCTGTGTACTACTACTGTGTACTGTGTGTACTACTACTGTGTACTCTGTGTACTACTACTGTGTACTCTGTGTACTACTACTGTGTACTGTGTGTACTACTACTGTGTACTCTGTGTACTACTACTGTGTACTGTGTGTACTACTACTGTGTACTCTGTGTACTACTACTGTGTACTGTGTGTACTACTACTGTGTACTCTGTGTACTACTACTGTGTACTGTGTGTACTACTACTGTGTACTGTGTGTACTACTACTGTGTACTCTGTGTACTACTACTGTGTACTGTGTGTACTACTACTGTGTACTGTGTGTACTCTGTGTTCAGTACATAGACACAATACTTCAGGCAGAGTTGTAGTACTGTGTGTACTACAGACTCAGTCCTGCGTAGTATTTGAGAGTATTAGTACTGCATGTAATACTTCATAGTACTGCGTAGTACTTCATAGTAACAGTACTGCGTGCAGGTCATCAGAAGAAGCTGATGTTGGCCGTGCGTCGAGTGTCGGAGCTTCACCGCCAGGAGCAGGAGGGGGAGGGGCCCCCGAGGAGACGAGGGCCCCCGAGCCCCCGGACCCCCGGAGCCCAGGTACTACTGAGTACTACTGAGTACTACTGTGTACTACTACTGTGTACTACTGTGTACTACTGAGTACTACTGAGTACTACTGTGTACTACTGAGTACTACTGAGTACTACTGAGTACTACTACGTACTACTACTGTGTACTACTGAGTACTACTGAGTACTACTGTGTACTACTGAGTACTACTGAGTACTACTGAGTACTACTGAGTACTACTGAGTACTACTACTGTGTACTACTGAGTACTACTGAGTACTGCTGTGTACTACTGAGTACTACTGAGTACTACTGAGTACTACTGAGTACTACTACTGTGTACTACTGTGTACTACTACTGTGTACTACTGTGTACTACTGTGTACTACAGACCTGACTATACTGCAGTACTGCTGTCACAGTACTACTGCTACTGCCCCCTGCTTCCCCCTGCTGCCCCCTGCTGCCCTCTGCTGCCCCCTGCTGCCCCCTGCTGCCCCCTGCTGCCCTCTGCTGCCCCCTGCTGCCCCCTGCTGCCCCTTGCTGCCCCCTGCTGCCCTCTGCTGTCCCCTGCTGCCCTCTGCTGCCCTCTGCTGCCCTCTGCTGTCCCCTGCTGCCCTCTGCTGCCCCCTGCTGCCCCCTGCTGCCCCTTGCTGCCCTCTGCTGTCCCCTGCTGCCCTCTGCTGCCCTCTGCTGCCCTCTGCTGCCCTCTGCTGCCCCCTGCTGCCCCCTGCTGCCCTCTGCTGCCCTGCTGCCCTCTGCTGGTGTAAATGTCTGACTGGTGTGTTCAGGACGGGGACCTGAGCTCGGAGCTGCATTGCGCCCCCTGTGGGCCGGGTCAGTCCCTGAGTCTGTCCCAGAGCGACGAGAGTCTGAGTGGGCGTTCCCGAGGCTCCGGCCGCTCGCAGGACACGCCCCTGGACCCGCCCCCGGACCCGCCCCTGGACCCGCCCCCGGACCCCGCCGAGTCCAGAGACCAGACCCGCCCCAAGCACGTCCCCCAGGGCACCGCCACCGTCTTCAAGTACCCGCCCATTGCCGCCAAACCCTCGCTGCGCGGCCCCGCCCCCTCGCCCCGCGGCCCCGCCCTCCTGAAGCAGCCCCACGTGTCTCGGGGGTCTCTGTCGGACGGGGAGCAGGGCGAGGACGAGGAGGAGGCGGTCCTTCCCCCGTCCTACGCCACGCTGAGCCGGCGGCGCTCGCAGAGGGGCGCCCCCGGAGGCTCGGAGGGGGAGCGCGTGGGGCGGAGCCAGTCCTTCGCCGTCAGAGCGAGACGGAAAGGCCCGCCCCCTCCCCCCCCCAAACGCCTCAGCTCCGTCAGCTCCCCCAGCGATGACCAGAGCGACAGCAGCGCCTGCGACAGCCCCGGACGAGTCCGGACCCTCGCCAAGGCCCTCGAGGGGGGTCCACCGGGGGCCAGCCAACAGGTACGGCCAGACCTGGGACAGACCTGGTTTAGTCCTGGTTTAGACCTGGTTTAGACCTGGTTTAGGCCTGGTTTAGGCCTGGTTTAGACCTGGTTTAGACCTGGTTTAGACCTGGTTTAGACCTGGTTTAGACCTGGTTTAGACCTGGTTTAGCTCTGGTTTAGACCTGGTTTAGACCTGGTTTAGACCTGGTTTAGCTCTGGTTTAGACCTGGTTTAGGCCTGGTTTAGTCCTGGTTTAGACCTGGTTTAGACCTGGTTTAGGCCTGGTTTAGCTCTGGTTTAGACCTGGTTTAGACCTGGTTTAGACCTGGTTTAGACCTGGTTTAGACCTGGTTTAGACCTGGTTTAGACCTGGTTTAGCTCTGGTTTAGACCTGGTTTAGACCTGGTTTAGACCTGGTTTAGACCTGGTTTAGCTCTGGTTTAGACCTGGTTTAGGCCTGGTTTAGACCTGGTTTAGACCTGGTTTAGACCTGGTTTAGCTCTGGTTTAGACCTGGTTTAGACCTGGTTTAGACCTGGTTTAGCTCTGGTTTAGACCTGGTTTAGTCCTGGTTTAGACCTGGTTTAGACCTGGTTTAGGCCTGGTTTAGGCCTGGTTTAGACCTGGTTTAGCTCTGGTTTAGACCTGGTTTAGGCCTGGTTTAGACCTGGTTTAGACCTGGTTTAGCTCTGGTTTAGGCCTGGTTTAGGCCTGGTTTAGACCTGGTTTAGGCCTGGTTTAGGCCTGGTTTAGACCTGGTTTAGACCTGGTTTAGACCTGGTTTAGCTCTGGTTTAGACCTGGTTTAGACCTGGTTTAGACCTGGTTTAGGCCTGGTTTAGACCTGGTTTAGACCTGGTTTAGACCTGGTTTAGCTCTGGTTTAGACCTGGTTTAGACCTGGTTTAGACCTGGTTTAGCTCTGGTTTAGACCTGGTTTAGTCCTGGTTTAGACCTGGTTTAGACCTGGTTTAGGCCTGGTTTAGGCCTGGTTTAGACCTGGTTTAGACCTGGTTTAGACCTGGTTTAGCTCTGGTTTAGACCTGGTTTAGGCCTGGTTTAGACCTGGTTTAGACCTGGTTTAGCTCTGGTTTAGGCCTGGTTTAGGCCTGGTTTAGACCTGGTTTAGGCCTGGTTTAGGCCTGCTTTAGGCCTGGTTTAGACCTGGTTTAGCTCTGGTTTAGGCCTGGTTTAGGCCTGGTTTAGACCTGGTTTAGACCTGGTTTAGACCTGGTTTAGCTCTGGTTTAGGCCTGGTTTAGGCCTGGTTTAGACCTGGTTTAGGCCTGGTTTAGGCCTGGTTTAGGCCTGGTTTAGACCTGGTTTAGCTCTGGTTTAGACCTGGTTTAGGCCTGGTTTAGACCTGGTTTAGACCTGGTTTAGACCTGGTTTAGACCTGGTTTAGGCCTGGTTTAGGCCTGGTTTAGACCTGGTTTAGACCTGGTTTAGACCTGGTTTAGGCCTTGTTGGTCCTGTGTGAGTTGTTCTGGATGATCATCTTTGTGCAGATCGAGAATCTAATGCCACAAAGTCCCTGGTGACCTCCTGGTGTCAGTGAATCAAACTTTATTAATCCCAGAGGGTGATTCAGTTTGCACGTCTGCACAGGCCACAAACAATATAAATATAGATCCTCCATCTGAGACGTCTGCATGTTGTCCACTCGCCCCGGTTACCAACTTCAGTTCGGTCGTTCCTCCCGTTCCAGGCCTGATCAGGTGGACAGAATCCACGACTCGGCCAAAGCCCAGGAACTCTCAGGAAATCACTACATGCTGGAGTTCTGGTCCCCTCGTTTTCTTAAAGACTCTTTGTTTCGCTCTGAACCACAGAGATGTTGCAGGCAACATCCCCGAGCGACCAGTTCACCTCCACAGACCTCAAGGGAGTCCCCTGAAGTGCGTCTCCTTTAAGACTGCGTTCATTCTGGCCACGGCCATGGTGTTGGCGAACGACAGCCTCAGTCCTGCTGCAGAAGATCTGGGGGTCTTTGGGGGTCACTCTTTGGCCTGATGCCTCTTTCCTTCCAGAAGTGTTTTCCTCTGTGGGTAACACCCTTCCACTCCTGTTGGCCCAGTTTGGTACTGGGGCCTCGACTGAACCTCTTTCTCGTCCGCACTTGTATTACGCTGCTCCTCGGACACGTCTGGCTCTTTTGAAGGAGCCAAGTGGCTGTTCACCGTGTTCTGTGATGTCACTCGACCCAGAGCCTGTGCCCCCTGAGCGGCCGTGAGTGGAGTGTCTCTGGATGTCGTCTGCGCCGCCGCCTCCAGGACTTCACCATCACCGTTTGCCCGGTTCTACAGGGTCAACGTTACCTCCAAACCACCTGAGGAGGTTCTGAGCAAACGTCCACGTCATGAGGAAGGCGTTTGTTTGATCCCTTCAGACTTTGTTGGTCTTTGTCATCCGGTGCTTGAAGCTCCGCCTCTGACGGGCTGAAGGGATGAAACAGAACAAGAGTTACGTTTGTAACTGCAGTTCTATGAGTCCCGGATGATCGTCAGAAGCTCCGTCCCTCAGAATCCGCAGAAGTTTGTGAGAAGGGACTGAGCTCTCGGTGGTCACAAGTCACAAAAGGGACTTTGTGTCATTAGATTCTCAACCTGTGCATACGAAATGATCATCCAGAGCCTGAAGCTCCGCCTCTGGCGCTCTGTACCGATTCATAGAACTGCAGTTACATATGTAACTCCTGTTTTCAGTCCTGAGTTCTGATTGGCTGTGTCTTCTTTCTGTCCAATCACAGGAGGGCGCGGTGGTGCGGAGGCGGGTCCAGAGGTCCGACTCGGACTCCGAGGAGCCGAAGGCTTTGGGGGGCGGAGCCTCTCAGAGCAGCTCCAGCGAGTGCATCCCATTCGCCGAGGAGGGAAACCTGACCATCAAACAGAGGCCCAAAGCCCCGCCCCCTCCCAGAGCCGAGGACGTCCTACAACTGAGCCAGAACCAGACCCGAGACCAGACCCGAGACCAGACCAGGGACCAGACCCGAGACCAGACCCGAGACCAGACCAGGGACCAGACCAGAGACCAGACCCAGGACCAGACCCCAGAGTTTAACCTGAAGGAGTCGGACACGGTGAAGCGTCGTCACAAACCCAAAGACCAGGCCGAGGGGTCCCCCGGCCGTGGGGCTCAGGGGCCCGACAGCCTCACGTCGAGTCAGGAGGAGCTCAGGGCCTTTCCTCTGAAGCCTGAGGACCGAGCCCCCTCCCCGGGGTCTCCTCTCAGACCGGACCCAGCGTTCAGACCCGGGTCTCCGCTCAGAGCCGGGTCTCCCCTCAGACTGACCCAGGACCGAGCCCCCTCCCCGGGGTCTCCTCTCAGGCCAGAGCCCCTCTTCAGACCTGGTTCTCCTGGTTCTCCTGGTTCTCCTGGTTCTCTGCACAGACCTCCTCTCTCCCCCAAACCTTTGGTGGCTCCTAAACCAGTGCGGCAGAGTCTGCTCGGCCACGGTGAGTCTGGGTTAAGTTACAATCATTTAAATTGTCTTTTTGCCGCTATTCTGAGAAATTCTTCTGTCTGCTCCTGTCTGCTCCTGTCTGCTCCTGTCTGCTCCTGTCTGCTCCTGTCTGCTCCTGCCTGCTCCTGCCTGCTCCTGTCTGCTCCTGTCTGCTCCTGTCTGCTCCTGCCTGCTCCTGCCTGCTCCTGTCTGCTCCTGCCTGCTCCTGTCTGCTCCTGTCTGCTCCTGCCTGCTCCTGCCTGCTCCTGTCTGCTCCTGTCTGCTCCTGTCTGCTCCTGTCTGCTCCTGCCTGCTCCTGCCTGCTCCTGTCTGCTCCTGCCTGCTCCTGTCTGCTCCTGTCTGCTCCTGTCTGCTCCTGTCTGCTCCTGCCTGCTCCTGCCTGCTCCTGCCTGCTCCTGTCTGCTCCTGTCTGCTCCTGTCTGCTCCTGCCTGCTCCTGTCTGCTCCTGTCTGCTCCTGTCTGCTCCTGCCTGCTCCTGTCTGCTCCTGTCTGCTCCTGCTCCTGCCTGCTCCTGCCTGCTCCTGCCTGCTCCTGTCTGCTCCTGTCTGCTCCTGTCTGCTCCTGTCTGCTCCTGCCTGCTCCTGTCTGCTCCTGTCTGCTCCTGCCTGCTCCTGTCTGCTCCTGCCTGCTCCTGCCTGCTCCTGTCTGCTCCTGCCTGCTCCTGCCTGCTCCTGCCTGCTCCTGTCTGCTCCTGCCTGCTCCTGCCTGCTCCTGTCTGCTCCTGTCTGCTCCTGCCTGCTCCTGCCTGCTCCTGTCTGCTCCTGCTGCTCCTGCCTGCTCCTGCCTGCTCCTCTCTGCTCCTGCCTGCTCCTGTCTGCTCCTGCCTGCTCCTGCCTGCTCCTGTCTGCTCCTGTCTGCTCCTGCCTGCTCCTGTCTGCTCCTGTCTGCTCCTGCCTGCTCCTGCCTGCTCCTGTCTGCTCCTGCTGCTCCTGCCTGCTCCTGCCTGCTCCTGCCTGCTCCTGCCTGCTCCTGCCTGCTCCTCTCTGCTCCTGTCCGCTCCTGTCTGCTCCTGTCCGCTCCTGCCTGCTCCTGCCTGCTCCTGTCTGCTCCTGTCTGCTCCTGTCCGCTCCTGTCCGCTCCTGTCCGCTCCTGTCTGCTCCTGTCCGCTCCTGCCTGCTCCTGTCTGCTCCTGTCCGCTCCTGTCCGCTCCTGTCAGCTCCTGTCTGCTCCTGTCCGCTCCTGTCCGCTCCTGTCTGCTCCTGTCCGCTCCTGTCCGCTCCTGCCTGCTCCTGTCTGCTCCTGTCCGCTCCTGTCTGCTCCTGTCCGCTCCTGTCCGCTCCTGTCCGCTCCTGCCTGCTCCTGTCTGCTCCTGTCCGCTCCTGCCTGCTCCTGTCCGCTCCTGCCTGCTCCTGTCTGCTCCTGTCTGCTCCTGTCCGCTCCTGTCCGCTCCTGTCCGCTCCTGTCCGCTCCTGCCTGCTCCTGTCTGCTCCTGTCTGCTCCTGTCCGCTCCTGTCCGCTCCTGTCCGCTCCTGCCTGCTCCTGTCTGCTCCTGTCTGCTCCTGTCCGCTCCTGTCCGCTCCTGTCCGCTCCTGCCTGCTCCTGCCTGCTCCTGCCTGCTCCTGCCTGCTCCTGCTGCTCCTGCCTGCTCCTGTCTCTAACTCTGTCTTTCTCTTCAGGTTCTGGAGGTTCTGGTCGTTCGTCTCCGGGCGTCTCCGTCTCTGTCGTCCAGAGTGTGGCCTTCTCCTCCCCCTCCTCCCCCCGCTGCCTAAGCCCCGCCCTCAGCCCCGCCCTCAGCCCCGCCCGCTGCCTAAGCCCCGCCCGCTCCCTAAGCCCCGCCCTCAGCCCCGCCCGCTCGCCCTCCCGCAGTCACATGACGTCGCTCGGGTCACATGACTCTGAGGTGCAGCTGCGACTGGACCAGACGAGTGTGAGTCTGGAGGCGGCGCTGCAGGACGTGGAGCGACGCCTGGAGCACGGCCCGGGGTGAGAGAGTACAGAGTACTACAGAGTACTGCAGAGTACTGCAGAGTACTACAGAGGACTGCAGAGGACGACAGAGTACTGCAGAGTACTACAGAGGACTGCAGAGTACTACAGAGTACTGCAGAGTACTACAGAGTACTGCAGAGTACTACAGAGGACTGCAGAGTACTACAGAGTACTACAGAGTACTACAGAGTACTACAGAGGACTGCAGAGTACTACAGAGGACTGCAGAGGACGACAGAGTACTGCAGAGTACTACAGAGGACTGCAGAGTACTACAGAGGACTGCAGAGTACTACAGAGTACTGCAGAGTACTACAGAGTACTGCAGAGGACTGCAGAGGACTGCAGAGGACTGCAGAGTACTACAGAGTACTACAGAGGACTACAGAGGACTGCAGAGTACTACAGAGTACTGCAGAGGACGACAGAGTACTGCAGAGTACTACAGAGGACTGCAGAGTACTACAGAGGACTGCAGAGTACTACAGAGTACTGCAGAGTACTACAGAGTACTGCAGAGTACTACAGAGTACTACAGAGTACTACAGAGTACTACAGAGGACTGCAGAGTACTACAGAGGACTGCAGAGGACTGCAGAGGACTGCAGAGTACTGCAGAGTACTGCAGAGTACTGCAGAGTACTGCAGAGTACTACAGAGTACTGCAAAGTACTGCAGAGGACTGCAGAGGACTGCAGAGTACTACAGAGTACTACAGAGGACTGCAGAGGACTACAGAGTACTACAGAGGACTACAGAGGACTACAGAGGACTACAGAGTACTACAGAGGACTACAGAGGACTACAGAGTACTACAGAGGACTACAGAGGACTACAGAGGACTACAGAGGACTACAGAGGACTGCAGAGTACTACAGAGGACTACAGAGGACTGCAGAGTACTACAGAGTACTGCAGAGGACTGCAGAGTACTACAGAGTACTGCAAAGTACTGCAGAGGACTCCAGAGTACTGCAGAGGACTGCAGAGTACTACAGAGTACTGCAGAGGACTGCAGAGGACTCCAGAGTACTGCAGAGGACTGCAGAGTACTACAGAGTACTACAGAGTACTGCAGAGTACTGCAGAGTACTGCAGAGTACTGCAGAATACTACAGAGTACTACAGAGTACTGCAGAGGACTCCAGAGTACTGCAGAGGACTGCAGAGTACTACAGAGTACTACAGAGTACTGCAGAGTACTGCAGAATACTACAGAGTACTACAGAGTACTGCAGAGGACTCCAGAGTACTGCAGAGGACTGCAGAGTACTACAGAGTACTACAGAGTACTGCAGAGTACTGCAGAATACTACAGAGTACTACAGAGTACTGCAGAGGACTGCAGAGGACTACAGAGTACTGCAGAGTACTACAGAGTACTACAGAGGACTACAGAGTACTGCAGAGTACTGCAGAGTACTGCAGAGTACTGCAGAATACTACAGAGTACTACACAGTACTACAGAGGACTACAGAGTACTACAGAGTACTGCAGAGTACTACAGAGTACTGCAGAGTACTGCAGAGTACTGCAGAGTACTACAGAGTACTACAGAGGACTACAGAATACTACAGAGTACTACACAGTACTACAGAATACTGCAGAGTACTACAGAGTACTACAGAAGACTGCAGAGGACTGCAGAGTACTACAGAGTACTGCAGAGTACTGCAGAGTACTACAGAGTACTACAGAGGACTGCAGAGTACTACAGAGTACTACAGAGGACTGCAGAGTACTACAGAGGACTGCAGAGTACTACAGAGTACTACAGAGGACTGCAGAGTACTACAGAGTACTACAGAGGACTGCAGAGTACTACAGAGGACTGCAGAGTACTACAGAGGACTACAGAGTACTACAGAGGACTGCAGAGTACTACAGAGTACTACAGAGGACTGCAGAGTACTACAGAGTACTACAGAGTACTGCAGAGTACTACAGAGGACTGCAGAGTACTACAGAGGACTGCAGAGTACTACAGAGTACTACAGAGGACTGCAGAGTACTACAGAGGACTGCAGAGGACTACAGAGTACTGCAGAGTACTGCAGAGTACTGCAGAGTACTACAGAGTTACAGAGTACTACTGTCAAAGTACTACAGAGTACTACTGTCAAAGTACTACAGAGTACTACTGTCACAGTACTACAGAGTTAGAGTACTACTGTCAAAGTACTACAGAGTACTACTGTCAAAGTACTACAGAGTACTACTGTCAAAGTACTACAGAGTTACAAAGTACTACTGTCAAAGTACTACAGAGTTACAGAGTACTACTGTCAAAGTACTACAGAGTTACAGAGTACTACTGTCAAAGTACTACAGAGTTACAGAGTGCTACTGTCAAAGTACTACTGTCAAAGTACCACAGAGTTACAGAGTACTACTGTCAAAGTACTACAGAGTACTGCAGAGTACTACTGTCAAAGTACTACAGAGTACTGCTGTCAAAGTACTACAGAGTTACAGAGTACTACTGTCAAAGTACTACAGAGTTACAGAGTACTGCTGTCAAAGTACTACAGAGTACTACAGAGTACCACAGAGTTACAGAGTACTACTGTCAAAGTACTACAGAGTTACAGAGTACTGCTGTCAAAGTACTACAGAGTACTACAGAGTACTACTGTCAAAGTACTACAGAGTACTGCAGAGTACTACTGTCAAAGTCCTACAGAGTTACAGAGTACTACTGTCAAAGTACTACAGAGTACTGCAGAGTACTACTGTCAAAGTACTACAGAGTTACAGAGTACTACTGTCAAAGTACTACAGAGTTACAGAGTACTACTGTCAAAGTACTACAGAGTTACAGAGTACTGCTGTCAAAGTACTACAGAGTACCACAGAGTTACAGAGTACTACTGTCAAAGTACTACAGAGTTACAGAGTACTGCTGTCAAAGTACTACAGAGTACTACAGAGTTACAGAGTACTGCTGTCAAAGTACTACAGAGTACTACAGAGTTACAGAGTACTACTGTCAAAGTACTACAGAGTACTGCAGAGTACTACTGTCAAAGTACTACAGAGTACTGCTGTCAGTAGTACTGCAGAGTACTACTGTCAAAGTACTACAGAGTACTGCTGTCAAAGTACTACAGAGTTACAGAGTACTACTGTCAAAGTACTACAGAGTACTGCTGTCAGTAGTACTGCAGAGTACTACTGTCAAAGTACTACAGAGTACTGCTGTCAAAGTACTACAGAGTACTACAGAGTACCACAGAGTTACAGAGTACTACTGTCAAAGTACTACAGAGTTACAGAGTACTGCTGTCAAAGTACTACAGAGTACTACAGAGTTACAGAGTACTACTGTCAAAGTACTACAGAGTACTACTGTCAAAGTACTACAGAGTACTACTGTCAAAGTACTACAGAGTTACAGAGTACTACTGTCAAAGTACTACAGAGTACTACTGTCAAAGTACTACAGAGTACTACTGTCAAAGTACTACAGAGTACTGCTGTCAGTAGTACTGCAGAGTACTACTGTCAAAGTACTACAGAGTACTGCTGTCAAAGTACTACAGAGTTACAGAGTACTACTGTCAAAGTACTACAGAGTTACAGAGTACTGCTGTCAAAGTACTACAGAGTACTACAGAGTACCACAGAGTTACAGAGTACTACTGTCAAAGTACTACAGAGTTACAGAGTACTGCTGTCAAAGTACTACAGAGTACTACAGAGTTACAGAGTACTACTGTCAAAGTACTACAGAGTACTACTGTCAAAGTACTACAGAGTACTACTGTCAAAGTACTACAGAGTTACAGAGTACTACTGTCAAAGTACTACAGAGTACTACTGTCAAAGTACTACAGAGTACTACTGTCAAAGTACTACAGAGTACTACTGTCAAAGTACTACAGAGTACTGCTGTCAGTAGTACTGCAGAGTACTACTGTCAAAGTACTACAGAGTACTGCTGTCAAAGTACTACAGAGTTACAGAGTACTACTGTCAAAGTACTACAGAGTTACAGAGTACTGCTGTCAAAGTACTACAGAGTACTACAGAGTTACAGAGTACTACTGTCAAAGTACTACAGAGTACTACTGTCAAAGTACTACAGAGTACTACTGTCAAAGTACTACAGAGTTACAGAGTACTACTGTCAAAGTACTACAGAGTACTACTGTCAAAGTACTACAGAGTACTACTGTCAAAGTACTACAGAGTACTACTGTCAAAGTACTACAGAGTACTACTGTCAAAGTACTACAGAGTTCCAGATACTGTGCTGTGGCCCCTCAGGGTTCAGTTCTGGGGCCTTTGCTCTTTGCTCCTCCTGTTGATCCTTTAGACCCTTCGGCCTCTGTTCGCTGTCGATGTTTTTCTGCAGATGTTTCCGTTTTACTCGTGGACAGAAGCGTCACTTCCCCGACCGAAACTTTTACAAACCGGACGACGGCAAAAGGAGAACTTCAGTCTCTCAACTGAACAAAAGTTTATTTTGGTGGAATCCGTGTCGCAGCTCCTCCACGCCGCCTTTTCCCACAGCCTCTTTATTGACCCTTTGCAGTTCTACATGTATGTCTATGGCGGAATGTTCAGCGGTTACCATGGTGACACAATGCAGAGAACATGGTTGGAGTTCAGATCAGGTGTTTATCCTCAGACTGGGTTCAGACTCAGGTTAAAGTGTAACAGAGCGTCAGACAGAGCAGTGCCCACAGTTAGCGTCTCCCCCCAGGAAGTGTCTGTCTGTGTTTAAATACAAACTGTGTCTCTGCTTCAGCTCCGGCTCCGTCCGATCTGCCGGGACCATCCTGGACGACATCGGGACCATGTTCGACGACCTCGCCGACCAGCTGGACGCCATGTTGGAGTGACCTGAGCGACGGGCGCCATGTTGGAGTGACCTGAGCGACGGGCGCCATGTTGGAGTGACCTGAGCTACGGGCGCCATGTTGGAGTGACCTGAGCGACGGGCGCCATGTTGGAGTGACCTGGGCGACGGGCGCCATGTTGGAGTGACCTGAGCGACGGGCGCCATGTTGGAGTGACCTGTGCGACGGGCGCCATGTTGGAGTGACCTGGGCGACGGGCACCATGTTGGAGTGACCTGGGCGACGGGCGCCATGTTGGAGTGACCTGGGCGACGGGCGCCATGTTGGAGTGACCTGGGCGACGGGCGCCATGTTGGAGTGACCTGGGCGACGGGCGCCATGTTGGAGTGACCTGGGCGACGGGCGCCATGTTGGAGTGACCTCCCACAAACACGAGGAACACTCAGGCCACAGGAGGCAGTTCTCCGGGAAAGGACGGAGCCGCGGTTCCGGAAACTCGAGCTTCACTAAACAGAAAGTGTCACGAACGGCACCTCCATGAAGTCGCCCGTCAAACACAAACCTGCACAAAAACTCTGTCCATCGTTTGTGCTGCAGAAAGTTCAGTTTGTGTGATTCTGGTTCTTCAGATATTTGCAGTTTGTAGAGAAGAGAAACGACCTGAGGCTGTGGAAAAGTCTGTCTCAGTCTTTAGTCTTTTGCTTTTGGTTCATATTTTCTATAATAACACAGACTTTTCCTCAGCCTCAGGTCGTTTCTCTTCTCTAGTTTTGTGGAGTTTGTCTCCGTCAGCTGAGCAGAAATGACGTCCTGTAATTACCACAGAAATAATAATGAAGAATTTTAGAAATAAACTCACACAAATGAAACTGTCACAGCACAAAACAGCACAAACCAAATACAAACGTTTGACATCATTTTCTTCTGTTTTGAGGCTGTTTCACATTCTGAGGTTCTGGACGACGTCATCGACCAAAATAAAACTGTGAATATCTGAAGAACCAGAATCACAAACTGAACTTTCTGCAGCACAAACGATGGACAGAGTTTTTGTGGGTTTGTTTTTGGGGCCCGGTGTCGCCGCCATGTTGGACCCTTCACTTCCCCAAACTCTGCACTAAAAACTGACCCAACGTGAAGTAAAGAGACGAGCGGGAAAACGAACTTCTGCTGAGAAAAACCTGCGGAAACACAGAAATATATTGAGTCCAGACTTTAAAATCTGAACTGATGAAACTCCAAAGACCTGCCTGAACTCAGCTCCTCCTGAACTCAGCTCCTCCTGAACTCAGCTCCTCCTGAACACAGCTCCTCCTGAACTCAGCTCCTCCTGAACTCAGCTCCTCCTGAACTCAGCTCCTCCTGAACTCAGCTCCTCCTGAACACAGCTCCTCCTGAACTCAGCTCCTCCTGAACTCAGCTCCTCCTGAACTCAGCTCCTCCTGAACTCAGCTCCTCCTGAACTCAGCTCCTCCTGAACACAGCTCCTCCTGAACACAGCTCCTCCTGAACACAGCTCCTCCTGAACACAGCTCCTCCTGAACTCAGCTCCTCCTGAACTCAGCTCCTCCTGAACACAGCTCCTCCTGAACTCAGCTCCTCCTGAACTCAGCTCCTCCTGAACTCAGCTCCTCCTGAACTCAGCTCCTCCTGAACTCAGCTCCTCCTGAACACAGCTCCTCCTGAACACAGCTCCTCCTGAACACAGCTCCTCCTGAACACAGCTCCTCCTGAACACAGCTCCTCCTGAACTCAGCTCCTCCTGAACTCAGCTCCTCCTGAACTCAGCTCCTCCTGAACTCAGCTCCTCCTGAACACAGCTCCTCCTGAACACAGCTCCTCCTGAACACAGCTCCTCCTGAACTCAGCTCCTCCTGAACACAGCTCCTCCTGAACTCAGCTCCTCCTGAACTCAGCTCCTCCTGAACACAGCTCCTCCTGAACACAGCTCCTCCTGAACACAGCTCCTCCTGAACACAGCTCCTCCTGAACTCAGCTCCTCCTGAACACAGCTCCTCCTGAACTCAGCTCCTCCTGAACTCAGCTCCTCCTGAACTCAGCTCCTCCTGAACTCAGCTCCTCCTGAACTCAGCTCCTCCTGAACTCAGCTCCTCCTGAACACAGCTCCTCCTGAACACAGCTCCTCCTGAACTCAGCTCCTCCTGAACTCAGCTCCTCCTGAACTCAGCTCCTCCTGAACTCAGCTCCTCCTGAACTCAGCTCCTCCTGAACACAGCTCCTCCTGAACTCAGCTCCTCCTGAACTCAGCTCCTCCTGAACTCAGCTCCTCCTGAACTCAGCTCCTCCTGAACTCAGCTCCTCCTGAACTCAGCTCCTCCTGAACACAGCTCCTCCTGAACACAGCTCCTCCTGAACACAGCTCCTCCTGAACTCAGCTCCTCCTGAACTCAGCTCCTCCTGAACTCAGCTCCTCCTGAACTCAGCTCCTCCTGAACACAGCTCCTCCTGCTCACTCCACACTTTCCACCCATTTCCTGTGTCAAATTAAATATGTCACATTTAAGGTCAGAGAATTCCTGAAATTTATGAAGTTTCTTATTTTTCTGTTGCTTTTATACAAATATTTTATTGAGAATTTTGCTCCGTCCAAGTTTAAAACATTTAAAATTTTATATGTGTTATTATATATGATGAAGAATTATGTGAGTAAAGTTCAATAGAACGAACCAGGACTGAACCAGGACTAAACCAGGACTACACCAGGACTACACCAGGACTGAACCAGGACTGAACCAGGACTAAACCAGGACTGAACCAGGACTGAACCAGGACTAAACCAGGACTGAACCAGGACTGAACCAGGACTGAACCAGGACTGAACCAGGACTGAACCAGGACTAAACCAGGACTGAACCAGGACTGAACCAGGACTGAACCAGGACTAAACCAGGACTAAACCAGGACTGAACCAGGACTGAACCAGGACTGAACCAGGACTGAACCAGGACTGAACCAGGACTAAACCAGGACTGAACCAGGACTGAACCAGGACTGAACCAGGACTAAACCAGGACTAAACCAGGACTGAACCAGGACTGAACCAGGACTGAACCAGGACTGAACCAGGACTAAACCAGGACTGAACCAGGACTACACCAGGACTGAACCAGGACTAAACCAGGACTGAACCAGGACTGAACCAGGACTAAACCAGGACTACACCAGGACTACACCAGGACTGAACCAGGACTGAACCAGGACTAAACCAGGACTGAACCAGGACTGAACCAGGACTGAACCAGGACTAAACCAGGACTGAACCAGGACTGAACCAGGACTGAACCAGGACTGAACCAGGACTAAACCAGGACTAAACCAGGACTGAACCAGGACTGAACCAGGACTAAACCAGGACTGAACCAGGACTACACCAGGACTGAACCAGGACTAAACCAGGACTGAACCAGGACTAAACCAGGACTACACCAGGACTACACCAGGACTGAACCAGGACTGAACAAGGACTAAACCAGGACTGAACCAGGACTGAACCAGGACTGAACCAGGACTGAACCAGGACTGAACCAGGACTGAACCAGGACTAAACCAGGACTGAACCAGGACTGAACCAGGACTGAACCAGGACTACACCAGGACTGAACCAGGACTAAACCAGGACTGAACCAGGACTGAACCAGGACTGAACCAGGACTGAACCAGGACTACACCAGGACTAAACCAGGACTGAACCAGGACTGAACCAGGACTGAACCAGGACTGAACCAGGACTACACCAGGACTGAACCAGGACTGAACCAGGACTAAACCAGGACTAAACCAGGACTAAACCAGGACTGAACCAGGACTGAACCAGGACTAAACCAGGACTGAACCAGGACTGAACCAGGACTGAACCAGGACTAAACCAGGACTACACCAGGACTGAACCAGGACTGAACCAGGACTGAACCAGGACTGAACCAGGATTAAACCAGGACTGAACCAGGACTAAACCAGGACTGAACCAGGACTGAACCAGGACTGAACCAGGACTAAACCAGAACTGAACCAGGACTAAACCAGGACTGAACCAGGACTGAACCAGGACTGAACCAGGACTAAACCAGGACTGAACCAGGACTAAACCAGGACTGAACCAGGACTGAACCAGGACTGAACCAGGACTGAACCAGGACTAAACCAGGACTGAACCAGAACTGAACCAGGACTAAACCAGGACTGAACCAGGACTACACCAGGACTGAACCAGGACTGAACCAGGACTGAACCAGGACTAAACCAGGACTGAACCAGGACTGAACCAGGACTGAACCAGGACTAAACCAGAACTGAACCAGGACTAAACCAGGACTGAACCAGGACTAAACCAGGACTGAACCAGGACTAAACCAGGACTGAACCAGGACTGAACCAGGACTAAACCAGGACTGAACCAGAACTGAACCGGGACTACACCAGGACTGAACCAGGACTGAACCAGGACTGAACCAGGACTAAACCAGGACTGAACCAGGACTAAACCAGGACTGAACCAGGACTGAACCAGGACTGAACCAGGACTACACCAGGACTGAACCAGGACTGAACCAGGACTGAACCAGGACTAAACCAGGACTGAACCAGGACTGAACCAGGACTGAACCAGGACTAAACCAGGACTAAACCAGAACTGAACCAGGACTAAACCAGGACTGAACCAGGACTAAACCAGGACTGAACCAGGACTAAACCAGGACTGAACCAGGACTGAACCAGGACTAAACCAGGACTGAACCAGGACTGAACCAGGACTGAACCAGGACTGAACCAGGACTAAACCAGGACTGAACCAGGACTGAACCAGGACTGAACCAGGACTAAACCAGGACTAAACCAGGACTGAACCAGGACTGAACCAGGACTGAACCAGGACTGAACCAGGACTAAACCAGGACTGAACCAGGACTACACCAGGACTGAACCAGGACTAAACCAGGACTGAACCAGGACTGAACCAGGACTAAACCAGGACTACACCAGGACTACACCAGGACTGAACCAGGACTGAACCAGGACTAAACCAGGACTGAACCAGGACTGAACCAGGACTGAACCAGGACTAAACCAGGACTGAACCAGGACTGAACCAGGACTGAACCAGGACTGAACCAGGACTAAACCAGGACTAAACCAGGACTGAACCAGGACTGAACCAGGACTAAACCAGGACTGAACCAGGACTACACCAGGACTGAACCAGGACTAAACCAGGACTGAACCAGGACTAAACCAGGACTACACCAGGACTACACCAGGACTGAACCAGGACTGAACAAGGACTAAACCAGGACTGAACCAGGACTGAACCAGGACTGAACCAGGACTGAACCAGGACTGAACCAGGACTGAACCAGGACTAAACCAGGACTGAACCAGGACTGAACCAGGACTGAACCAGGACTACACCAGGACTGAACCAGGACTAAACCAGGACTGAACCAGGACTGAACCAGGACTGAACCAGGACTGAACCAGGACTACACCAGGACTAAACCAGGACTGAACCAGGACTGAACCAGGACTGAACCAGGACTGAACCAGGACTACACCAGGACTGAACCAGGACTGAACCAGGACTAAACCAGGACTAAACCAGGACTAAACCAGGACTGAACCAGGACTGAACCAGGACTAAACCAGGACTGAACCAGGACTGAACCAGGACTGAACCAGGACTACACCAGGACTGAACCAGGACTGAACCAGGACTGAACCAGGACTGAACCAGGACTGAACCAGGATTAAACCAGGACTGAACCAGGACTAAACCAGGACTGAACCAGGACTGAACCAGGACTGAACCAGGACTAAACCAGAACTGAACCAGGACTAAACCAGGACTGAACCAGGACTGAACCAGGACTGAACCAGGACTAAACCAGGACTGAACCAGGACTAAACCAGGACTGAACCAGGACTGAACCAGGACTGAACCAGGACTGAACCAGGACTAAACCAGGACTGAACCAGAACTGAACCAGGACTAAACCAGGACTGAACCAGGACTACACCAGGACTGAACCAGGACTGAACCAGGACTGAACCAGGACTAAACCAGGACTGAACCAGGACTGAACCAGGACTGAACCAGGACTAAACCAGAACTGAACCAGGACTAAACCAGGACTGAACCAGGACTAAACCAGGACTGAACCAGGACTAAACCAGGACTGAACCAGGACTGAACCAGGACTAAACCAGGACTGAACCAGAACTGAACCGGGACTACACCAGGACTGAACCAGGACTAAACCAGGACTGAACCAGGACTAAACCAGGACTGAACCAGGACTGAACCAGGACTGAACCAGGACTACACCAGGACTGAACCAGGACTGAACCAGGACTGAACCAGGACTAAACCAGGACTGAACCAGGACTGAACCAGGACTGAACCAGGACTAAACCAGGACTAAACCAGAACTGAACCAGGACTAAACCAGGACTGAACCAGGACTAAACCAGGACTGAACCAGGACTAAACCAGGACTGAACCAGGACTGAACCAGGACTAAACCAGGACTGAACCAGAACTGAACCGGGACTAAACCAGGACTGAACCAGGACTACACCAGGACTGAACCAGGACTACACCAGGACTGAACCAGGACTAAACCAGGACTGAACCAGGACTAAACCAGGACTGAACCAGGACTAAACCAGGACTGAACCAGGACTGAACCAGGACTAAACCAGGACTGAACCAGAACTGAACCGGGACTAAACCAGGACTGAACCAGGACTACACCAGGACTGAACCAGGACTACACCAGGACTGAACCAGGACTAAACCAGGACTGAACCAGGACTAAACCAGGACTGAACCAGGACTAAACCTTGAGTATTTGGACACTTTTCCTGGACCTCAGGTCATTCCTTTGTATTTAGAATTTTGACTGAAACAAAACCAAACACATTTTCTCTAAACGTTTGTATTTATTTTCTCGTATTTGTGTTTTTGAGTCGTTTTTTCTCCACTAAAACTTTTCTACTTTTATTCTTATGACATCGTCCAGAAAAGTTGAGCAACAGCTGCAAAAACCAGAGCAAAATATAAAATATAAAAGAAAAATGTAAAAGAAAAGTTTGAAACGGGTTTTTATTCATGACACACACATATACACATATACACACATATATATACACAC
>CM060667.1:1624379-1646879 GCA_030686955.1 Odontamblyopus rebecca
TCTCCTCTTTCACCTCCTCCCTCCTCTCCTCTTTCACCTCCTCCTTCCTTCCTCCTCTCCTCTTTCACCTCCTCCTTCCTCTCCTCTTTCACCTCCTCCCTCTTTCACCTCCCTTCTCTTTCTCCCTTCAGCTTCACTTTTTGCGGTCCTCCCCTCTTTCTCTCATCTCTCCCTCTCTCTACCTCCTCTCCCCTTCCCTGTTTCCTCTCTCTCCCACTCTCCTCTCTCTCTTCTATCCCTTTTTTCCTCCCTCCCTCCTCCTCTCTTTTTCCCTCTCTCTTCCCTCTGTCTCCTTTCTCCCCTCTTCCTCTCTTTCCCTCCTCCCCCTTCCGCTCTCTCTCTCACTCCATCCTCCTTCCCTCTCTTCTCTCTCCTCCTATGCCTCCCCGTTTCTCTCTGTCCTTCCTCTCTCTCTCCTCTCACTCTTCCATCTCTCCTTTCCACTTTCCTCTCTCTCTTCTATCCCTTTTTCTCCTCCCTCCCTCCCTCTCTCTTCTTTCTCCTCCCTTCCTCTCTCCCACTCTCCACTCTCCTCTCTCTCTTCCATCCCTTTTCCTTCTCCCTCCCTCATCCTCGCTTATTTCTCCCCCTTCCTTTCTGTCTCCCTCTCATCTCCTTTTCTCTCTCCTCGCTCTTTCTCTCCTCCCTCTCTTCTCTCTCTCATTTCTCCCTCTCTCCTTCCTCTCTCCTCCCTCCCTTCCTCCATCTCTCCTCTCTCTTCCATCCCTTTTTCTCCTCCCTCCCTCCTCCTCTTATTTCTCTCTCTCCTTCCTTTTTCTTTCCTCACTCCCTCTGTCCTTCCACTCTCCTCCCTCCCTTCCTCCATCCCTCCTCCTCTCTTATTCCCCCTTCTCTTTCTCTCTCTCCTCTCTCTCTCCCTCCCTCCTCCTCCTCCTGTTCTTGCAGTGCATCGTGGGTCTGCAGCTTCACAGACGCTCACTGCATCAAACCTCCTCTTCCTCCTCCTCCTTCGCTCCGAGCCCCGAACGCCGTTTTTCATCATTTCATTTTTTCTTTTGTTTTTCCTGGACAGTTTTCCGGACATTCCGGACAGAAGCTGATCCGGAAGAACATGGACCTGGACCTGGACCTGGACCTGGACCGTCGGACGCACCATTAGGCAAGAGTTTTACCCCAACGGTTCAGCTCGATGGGCGTGTCTGATCTAGACCCACTTTAGTCCCGGTTAAGTCCTGGTTTAGACCCAGTTTAGTCCCGGTTTAGTCCTGGTTTAGTCCCGGGTTAGTCCTGGTGTAGCCCCGGTTTAGTCTTGGTCTAGTCCTGGTTTAGTCCTGGTTTAGTCCCGGTTTAGTCCCGGTTTAGTCCCGGTTTAGTCCTGATTTAGTCCCAGTTTAGTCCCGGTTTAGTCCCGATTTAGTCCCGGTTTAGTCCTGCTTTAGTCCCGGTTTAGTCCTGCTTTAGTCCTGCTTTAGTCCTGCTTTAGTCCCGGTTTAGTCCCGGTTTAGTCCTGCTTTAGTCCTGGTTTAGTCCTGCTTTAGTCCCGGTTTAGTCCCGGTTTAGTCCTGCTTTAGTCCCAGTTTAGTCCCGGTTTAGTCCCGATTTAGTCCTGGTTTAGTCCTGCTTTAGTCCTGCTTTAGTCCCGGTTTAGTCCCGGTTTAGTCCTGGTTTAGTCCTGGTTTAGTCCCGGTTTAGTCCTGGTTTAGTCCTGCTTTAGTCCTGGTTTAGTCCTGCTTTAGTCCTGCTTTAGTCCCAGTTTAGTCCCGGTTTAGTCCCGGTTCAGTCCTGCTTTAGTCCTGCTTTAGTCCCGGTTTAGTCCCGGTTTAGTCCTGGTTTAGTCCTGGTTTAGTCCTGCTTTAGTCCTGCTTTAGTCCCTGTTTAGTCCCGGTTTAGTCCCGGTTCAGTCCTGCTTTAGTCCTGCTTTAGTCCCGGTTTAGTCCCGGTTTAGTCCTGGTTTAGTCCTGGTTTAGTCCTGGTTTAGACCTGGTTTAGTCCGTTTCTCCTCCTCTTCCTCACGTTTCTCCCGTTTCTCCTCCTCTTCCTCACGTTTCTCCCGTTTCTCCTCCTCTTCCTCACGTCTCTCCCGTTTCTCCTCCTCTTCCTCACGTCTCTCCCGTTTCTCCTCCTCTTCCTCACGTCTCTCCCGTTTCTCCTCCTCTTCCTCACGTCTCTCCCGTTTCTCCTCCTCAGATCTTGCCTTCTTCGCCTCCCGCTCGTGACCTCTGACCCTCAGCGCCTGACCGAAGCCCCGCCCATCCGCCCGCCATCATGGAGGAGCAGCCAATCAGCGTCCAGCCCGACCCCCAGGCCCCGCCCCCCGAGGAGGTGCAGCATGTGGATCACCTGACTGTGGCCGCCGACGCCTCCGAGAGCAGTGAGAGAGTTTAGACCCAAGGGTTTAGACCAAAGGGTTTAGACCCAAGGGTTTAGACCAAAGGGTTTAGACCAAAGGGTTTAGACCCAAGGGTTTAGACCAAAGGGTTTAGACCAAAGGGTTTAGACCAAAGGGTTTAGACCCAAGGGTTTAGACTAAAGGGTTTAGACCAAAGGCTTTGGACCAAAGGGTTTAGACCAAAGGGTTTAGACTAAAGGGTTTAGACCAAAGGGTTTAGACTAAAGGGTTTAGACCAAAGGGTTTAGACCAAAGGGTTTGGACCAAAGGGTTTAGACCAAAGGGTTTAGACTAAAGGGTTTAGACCCAAGGGTTTAGACCCAAGGGTTTAGACCAAAGGGTTTGGACAAAAGGGTTTAGACCCAAGGGTTTAGACCAAAGGGTTTAGACCAAAGGGTTTAGACCCAAGGGTTTAGACCGAGGGGTTTAGACCAAAGGGTTTGGACCAAAGGGTTTAGACCAAAGGGTTTGGACCAAAAGGTTTAGACCAAAGGGTTTAGACTAAAGGGTTTAGACCAAAGGGTTTAGACTAAAGGGTTTAGACCAAAGGGTTTAGACCAAAGGGTTTAGACCAAAGGGTTTAGACCAAAGGGTTTAGACCAAAGGGTTTAGACCAAAGGGTTTAGACCAAAGGGTTTAGACCAAAGGGTTTAGACCAAAGGGTTTAGACCAAAGGGTTTGGACCAAAGGGTTTAGACCAAAGGGTTTAGAGTGAGTCCAGTTTTTACCTGAATCATTTGATCTCATTCAGTCTGTGGAGCATAAATCTCAAACTGACATATTTCATCTGTTTTGACCCGTTTTAAAAGTTTATGATGTTTTTGGTTTGACAAAAGAACCCAAACTTGGGGCTGATCGGTACGAGGGAGAAGCCTGAGCTCAGAGGCGTTTGTGTAGGAAACGTGACTCAGAGCTCCTGTTTTTGCTCTGAAGGCGACGTCAGCGCCTCCACGTTTCTCTGGGGCGTTAATAAAGATCTGCCTCAGGCTGTGGGTCTGTAGTCACTCATATCACAGGTCCGGGAGGTCCTTTATTATTCCAGCCACAGCCCCGTTTAAAGTCCAGCTCTGGGTCCAAACAGGCTAAAGGTTTAAGGTCCTTTATGACGCCAAACTGACCCTGAGAGCTTTAGGTCGTGTTCTACTGTCGTCCCTCCTCGAAAACAGAGCTGGAGTCGTGTTTGCGTCTGAAAAAAAAGGAAAAAAACTGCAGATGTAACAAAATAATTTAGAAAAATATACCAAAAAATACTCTTGGCGATATATCGATACAGCAGCCACGATACACACGGTATTATCACAGTAAATGATGCGATATATCGATATTTATATTTTTGCAAACTCCTCGTTTGTGTGTTAAACATGTGAATGAAACAAACACAACCCGAGGTCTGTGACGAGGACCTGATGTCAGAACAGAGCAGGAAACAGTGAAACGGTGAATCGTGTCTGTGGTAAAAACGGTGTAAACAGTGTCTGTGCTGAAGGTCTGTAACCCTCGGGTCTGTGCTCAGGTAACGGCGTGGTCCTGGTGCAGAGCTCGCCCACCGGCTCCAGGCCCAAATCCGGCAGCAGGTCCGGCTCTGTGGCCGGAGGGTCCCCCAGGCCCTCCCTGTGCCGCAAGCCCAGCACAAGCCCGGATGCCCCGCAGGACGGATCCAAGCCCCGCGACTACCTGTTCCTGGCCATCCTCTCCTGCTTCTGCCCCCTGTGGCCCATCAACATCGTAGCGCTCACCTTCTCCGTCATGGTACGAGCCCCCGCCCCCAGTTTAACCCCTGAAGACCTGAGGGCAGTTTTAGTACTTTTCTCCTCTCCAGGATTTTTGTCTTAATGTTGCTTTTCAAACTGCCCCTTTTACCCCTAATGAAGTGTTCTACCTCCTTTTGTTCAGTCCAACCTGTTATTTCACAATCTGCTGCTGTAGTTGTGTCATGAGGCTGTGAGAAAAGCTACAGGACCAGAAATAGAGATGAAAAACCCACAGCAAACATGTAGAAACAACTTTTTGGACATAAAAAATGCTTAATTTAGGGCCTGAGCTACAAAAATGCAAAATCTCAAGTCTGTAAGTAAATTAAAAATCTCCTTATTGCCCTAAAAACAAAAAAGTGCAGTGGCTCCATGACTTTCCTGGTCCAGTCCTGGAAACAGCTCCTGTCAGGACCACGGCCAGAGCCACAGCACTTCTGCATTTCCAGGGTGGAAATTACATTTGGATTTGTTCATTTGGACTGAAATAAACCTTTAAATAAAAATAGAAAGAGATGCACAATTACACACACCAAGATGTGTCATTTTCCATGTGTGTGAGAATTAACTCCACTTAGAGCGACTTTTTCCCTCGTTATAAACACACACAGTCAGAGGAGTCGACCATCTTGACTCACTTCACTCTTTGGCAAAGTTTGGCTCGATCAAAATGGACGGAGCGCATGAGTTTGGGGAAAACAAAGTTCCTGTTGGACACTCGTTTTGCTCCCGTCATCACACAGCGTGAGTGTGACGTAGGATAAAGCCGCAGAAATGTACGGAAACCTCTATGTCTGCACTTTCAGAGGGGAAAAGGACGTTTCTGTCTTTACACTTACAAAGTTCTGTGGTTATAGAAAAAATGGGTCTTCGGGGGTAAATCTGACCTTCCCCGTCTCAGTCTGACACTCGGGAGGATTCGTTTTTATTTTGAGTTTGTGCCAAGAGAGAAACAATAATCCTGCACACGCGACACAAACGCCGCGAACAACAGAAACGCACAATTATCCAAACAGAGAAGAAAAACGTACATTAACCCCTCGCTGTTCACGACAGATTCAAACATGTGGTTCTTATTAGACGAGTCATTCCACATGTAGAAGAAAACGAAATGTGGTTTAACGTCTAAAGAGAAGAGCAGAATGTAGAGTCTATACAACAGAATATACAGTATGTTACAGTGTAGACTGTAGTTTGTAGTGAATATATACAAATAAATACATATGACAGAACTAGAGATAAACATTTAAGCGTTTTGTCTGACAAACGCTCGATAAATAAAGTTTGATTGAATATATATAAAGAATATATTTACTACTATACTACACGCACACTGATCCCAGCACTGTCCAAATATTCACATTTGACAGAATAAATGGCACATTATGGCCGTACAAAGGAGAATAATGATAAAGAGGCCAGAAGTTTATCGTTTATGATGGTAACAAAATAAACCCCGATGAGAATGAAGAACGTAAGGATTTCCTTTTGTTTTTTCCGTTCATGTTCGTACAAACTGCTCGCGGCTCGTCCCGGTGCAGCGGTGTAACTCTCTGCTCCCCCTTGTGTTCAGTCGAGGAACAGCCTGCAGCAGGGGAACGTGGACGGCGCCCGGCGTTTGGGACGAAACGCCATGATCCTGTCGGTGGTGTCCATCCTGGGAGGAATCGCCATCATCACGGCCGCCATCGTCTTCAACTGGGGCCGTGAGTGTTGCTTATATATATATATATACATATATATATGTATATATATATATATATATATATATATGTATACACATATACATACATATATACGAACAAACTGATATATACGAACAAACTGATATATACGAACAAACTGATATATACGAACAAACTGACATATACGAACAAACTGACATATACGAACAAACTGACATATACGAACAAACTGATATATACGAACAAACTGACATATACGAACAAACTGACATATACGAACAAACTGACATATACGAACAAACTGATATATACGAACAAACTGATATATACGAACAAACTGACATATACGAACAAACTGATATATACGAACAAACTGACATATACAAACAAACTGATATATACGAACAAACTGATATATACGAACAAACTGACATATACGAACAAACTGATATATACGAACAAACTGACATATACGAACAAACTGACATATACGAACAAACTGAGATATACGAACAAACTGATATATACGAACAAACTGACATATACGAACAAACTGACATATACGAACAAACTGATATATACGAACAAACTGATATATACGAACAAACTGACATATACGAACAAACTGATATATACGAACAAACTGACATATATGAACAAACTGATATATACGAACAAACTGATATATACGAACAAACTGACATATACGAACAAACTGACATATACGAACAAACTGACATATACAAACAAACTGATATATACAAACAAACTGATATATACGAACAAACTGACATATAAGAACAAACTGACATATACGAACAAACTGACATATACAAACAAACTGATATATACAAACAAACTGATATATACGAACAAACTGACATATATGAACAAACTGACATATACGAACAAACTGACATATACAAACAAACTGATATATACAAACAAACTGATATATACAAACAAACTGATATATACAAACAAACTGATATATACGAACAAACTGACATATACGAACAAACTGACATATACGAACAAACTGACATATACGAACAAACTGATATATACGAACAAACTGACATATAACAACAAACTGACATATTCGAACAAACTGATATATACGAACAAACTTATATATACTACAATCTTATATATACTACAAACTGATATATACGAACAAACTGATATATACGAACAAACTGATATATACGAACAAACTGATATATACGAACAAACTGACATATACGAACAAACTGACATATACGAACAAACTGACATATACGAACAAACTGACATATACAAACAAACTGATATATACAAACAAACTGATATATACGAACAAACTGACATATACGAACAAACTGACATATACGAACAAACTGACATATACGAACAAACTGACATATACAAACAAACTGATATATACCAACAAACTGATATATACGAACAAACTGATATATACGAACAAACTGACATATACGAACAAACTGACATATACGAACAAACTGATATATACGAACAAACTGATATATACGAACAAACTGACATATACGAACAAACTGATATATACGAACAAACTGACATATACGAACAAACTGACATATACGAACAAACTGACATATACAAACAAACTGATATATACAAACAAACTGATATATACGAACAAACTGACATATATGAACAAACTGACATATACGAACAAACTGACATATACAAACAAACTGATATATACAAACAAACTGATATATACAAACAAACTGACATATACGACAAACTGATATATACGAACAAACTGACATATACAAACAAACTGATATATACGAACAAACTGATATATACGAACAAACTGACATATACGAACAAACTGATATATACGAACAAACTGACATATACGAACAAACTGACATATACGAACAAACTGACATATACGAACAAACTGATATATACGAACAAACTGATATATACGACAAACTGATATATACGAACAAACTGATATATACGAACAAACTGAGATATACGAACAAACTGATATATACGAACAAACTGATATATACGAACAAACTGATATATACGAACAAACTGATATATACGAACAAACTGACATATATGAACAAACTGATATATACGAACAAACTGATATATACGAACAAACTGACATATACGAACAAACTGATATATACGAACAAACTGATATATACGAACAAACTGACATATACGAACAAACTGACATATACGAACAAACTGATATATACGAACAAACTGATATATACGAACAAACTGACATATACGAACAAACTGACATATACGAACAAACTGATATATACGAACAAACTGATATATACGAACAAACTGATATATACGAACAAACTGACATATACGAACAAACTGATATATACGAACAAACTGACATATACGAACAAACTGATATATACGAACAAACTGATATATACGAACAAACTGACATATACGAACAAACTTATATATACGAACAAACTGACATATACTAACAAACTGACATATACGAACAAACTGATATATACGAACAAACTGATATATACGAACAAACTGACATATACGAACAAACTGACATATACGAACAAACTGATATATACGAACAAACTGATATATACGACAAACTGATATATACGAACAACAAACTGATATATACAACAATGACATATGATCAAACTGATATATGATGATATATACGAACAAACTGATATATACGAACAAACTGATACTATGAACAAACTGATACAAACTGATCGAACAAACTGACGAACATGACTGAACAAACTGATATACGAACAAACTGACATACGAACATATATACGAACAAACTGACATATACGAACAAACTGACATATACGAACAAACTGACATATACGAACAAACTGATATATACGAACAAACTGATATATACGACAAACTGATATATACGAACAAACTGACATATACGAACAAACTGACGAACAAACTGATATACACGATATATACGAACAAACTGATATATACGAACAAACTGATATATACGAACAAACTGATATATACGAACAAACTGATATATCTGAACAAACTGATATATACGAACAAACTGATATATACGAACAAACTGACATATACGAACAAACTGATATATACGAACAAACTGACATATACGAACAAACTGATATATACGAACAAACTGATATATACGAACAAACTGATATATACGAACAAACTGACATATACGAACAAACTGATATATACGAACAAACTGATATATACGAACAAACTGATATATACGAACAAACTGATATATACGACACGCTGATATATACGAACAAACTGATATATACGAACAAACTGATATATACGAACAAACTGACATATACGAACAAACTGATATATACGAACAAACTGACATATACGAACAAACTGATATATACGAACAAAATGATATATACGAACAAAATGATATATACGAACAAAATGATATATCCGACAAACTGATATATACGAACAAACTGATATATACGAACAAACTGATATATACGAACAAACTGATATATACGAACAAACTGATATATACGAACAAACTGACATATACGAACAAACTGATATATACAAACTGATAACTGATATATACGAACAAACTGATACGAACAAACTATACGAACAAACTGATATATACGAACAAACTGATATATACGAACAAACTGATATATACGAACAAACTGATATATACGAACAAACTGACATATACGAACAAACTGATATATACGAACAAACTGACATATACGAACAAACTGATATATACAAACAAACTGATATATACGAACAAACTGAAATATACGAACAAACTGATATATACGAACAAACTGACATATACGAACAAACTGAAATATACGAACAAACTGAAATATACGAACAAACTGAAATATACGAACAAACTGAAATATACGAACAAACTG
Source organism: Odontamblyopus rebecca (assembly GCA_030686955.1). NCBI lineage: Eukaryota > Metazoa > Chordata > Actinopteri > Gobiiformes > Gobiidae > Odontamblyopus > Odontamblyopus rebecca. The sequence goes on from CM060667.1 coordinate 1,634,119, forward strand.
ACATATACGAACAAACTGATATATACAAACAAACTGATATATACAAACAAACTGATATATACGAACAAACTGATATATACGAACAAACTGATATATACGAACAAACTGATATATACGACCCACTGATATATACGAACAAACTGATATATACGAACAAACTGACATATACGAACAAACTGATATATACGAACAAACTGATATATACTAACAAACTGATATATACGAACAAACTGACATATACGAACAAACTGACATATACGAACAAACTGACATATACGAACAAACTGACATATACAAACAAACTGATATATACCAACAAACTGATATATACGAACAAACTGATATATACGAACAAACTGACATATACGAACAAACTTACAAATAAAAACAAACTTATATAGAGAAACAAACTGATATATACAAACAAACTCAAAAATACGAACAAACTGATATATAAGAACAAACTGACATATACGAACAAACTGACATATACAAACAAACTGATATATACAAACAAACTGATATATACGAACAAACTGATATATACGAACAAACTGATATATACGAACAAACTGATATATACGAACAAACTGACATATACGAACAAACTGACATATACGAACAAACTGACATATACAAACAAACTGATATATAAGAACAAACTGATATATACGAACAAACTGATATATACGAACAAACTGACATATACGAACAAACTGATATATACGAACAAACTGATATATACGAACAAACTGATATATACGAACAAACTGATATATACGACACGCTGATATATACGAACAAACTGATATATACGAACAAACTGATATATACGAACAAACTGATATATACGAACAAACTGATATACAGTCATGTGAAAAAGTTTGGACCCTGATCATTTTCAAGATTTTCCTTAATAATAAATAAATCATCATAAATCGTTGGTTCAGATCATCAGTTTCAGTTAAATATTTCATACAGCAGAAAAACACAGTGATATTTGAGAAGTGAAAAGAACTTTACAGGATTTACAGAAAGTGCAATAATGACTTACACAAAAGTAAACATGTGCATAAATGTGGACTCCTCAACAGAAAAATGACATCAGTATTTCGTAGCTCCTCCTTTTGCAGAAATAACAGCCTCTAAACTCTTCCTGTAGCTTCCAGTGAGGCTCTGGATTCTGGGTGAAGGTATTTTTGACTATTTTTCTTCACAGAACATCTCCAGGTCAGTCAGGTTTGATGGAGCCTGAGCATGGACATCCCGCTTTAACTCACACCACAGATTTTCAGTAATATTCAGGTCTGGGGACTGAGACATTCCAGAACGTTGCACTTGTTCCTCTGCAGAACGGCCTTAGCAGAATCTGAGCAGTGTTTAGGGTCGTTGTCTTGTGGAAGTTTCCAGCCCTGGCGCAACTTCAACTTTGTCACTGATTCTTGAACATTATTCATAAGAACCTGCTGATCCTGACTGGAATCCATGAGACCTTCAGCTTTAACAGGATTTCCAGTCCCTGCACAGGCCACAGCCTGATGGAACCAGCACCAATGCTGTGCTCTTCTTTCGCCCTGAACACCGCCCCCTATGTCCAAATAACTCAGTTTGAGTTTCTTCAGTCCACAGCTCCTTATTCCAAAATGAAGCTGTTTGTCCAAATGTGCTTTAGCAGAGCTCAAGTGACTGTGTCTGTGGCCTGTGCAGAAAAGGCTCCGTCACATTCCTCTCCCACACAGCATCTCCTTCTGCAAAGTGCTGAATAGTGGATCGATGCTCAGTGACACCATCTGCAGCAGGATCAGGTTGTACGTCTGTGGTTCTGGTCTGTGGAGCTGGTCTGTGGTTCTGGTCTGTGGAGCTGGTCTGTGGAGCTGGTCTGTGGTTCTGGTCTGTGGAGCTGGTCTGTGGAGCTGGTCTGTGGAGCTGGTCTGTGGTTCTGGTCTGTGGAGCTGGTCTGTGGAGCTGGTCTGTGGTTCTGGTCTGTGGAGCTGGTCTGTGGAGCTGGTCTGTGGAGCTGGTCTGTGGTTCTGGTCTGTGGAGCTGGTCTGTGGAGCTGGTCTGTGGTTCTGGTCTGTGGAGCTGGTCTGTGGAGCTGGTCTGTGGTTCTGGTCTGTGGTTCTGGTCTGTGGAGCTGGTCTGTGGAGCTGGTCTGTGGTTCTGGTCTGTGGAGCTGGTCTGTGGAGCTGGTCTGTGGTTCTGGTCTGTGGTTCTGGTCTGTGGTTCTGGTCTGTGGTTCTGGTCTGTGGAGCTGGTCTGTGGAGCTGGTCTGTGGAGCTGGTCTGTGGTTCTGGTCTGTGGTTCTGGTCTGTGGAGCTGGTCTGTGGAGCTGGTCTGTGGTTCTGGTCTGTGGAGCTGGTCTGTGGAGCTGGTCTGTGGTTCTGGTCTGTGGAGCTGGTCTGTGGAGCTGGTCTGTGGGATGAGTTTGACTGTTTCCTTCACCTCTGCTTATCTGAGGTGTTTCTTGGCCTGAACTCTTCCATGTTCCTCACTATGTTCCTCACAGCGGAAACTGACATCTCTGAGTTTTTTGTCTCCTTCCCCTAAACCAGGAGGTTGAACAGTCTCTGTTTTCAGGTCATAGTTGTTTTGAGGCTCCTGTGATGCCGCTGTTCAGAGAAGATGCAAAGAGGAGAACAACTTGCACCTGCCCCTTAAATCCTCCTGATCAGCTTCAGCTGTGTCTGTAGGCCAAGGGTCAGTGAGCTGAACAAACTAATGTTGGGTTCAATAATTAGTGCTAAAGGTTTTAAAATCAATAAAACCACAAGAGAAGTCCTAATTTATGCACATGTTTGTGTAAGTCATTATTGCACTTTCTGTAAATCCTGTAAAGTTCATTTCACTTCTCAAATATCACTGTGTTTTTCTGCTGTATGAAATATTTAACTGAAACTGATGATCTGAACCAACGATTTATGAAGGAAAATCCTGAAAATGATCAGGGTCCAAACTTTTTCACACGACTGTATACGAACAAACTGATATATACGAACAAACTGATATATACGACACGCTGATATATACGAACAAACTGATATATACGAACAAACTGATATATACGAACAAACTGATATATACGACACGCTGATATATACGAACAAACTGATATATACGAACAAACTGATATATACGAACAAACTGATATATACGAACAAACTGACATATACGAACAAACTGATATATACGACACGCTGATATATACGAACAAACTGATATATACGAACAAACTGATATATACGAACAAACTGATATATACGAACAAACTGATATATACGAACAAACTGATATATACGACACGCTGATATATACGAACAAACTGATATATACGAACAAACTGATATATACGAACAAACTGATATATACGAACAAACTGATATATACGAACAAACTGATATATACGAACAAACTGACATATACGAACAAACTGATATATACGAACAAACTGATATATACGAACAAACTGATATATACGAACAAACTGATATATACGAACAAACTGATATATACGAACAAACTGATATATACGAACAAACTGATATATACGAACAAACTGATATATACGAACAAACTGATATATACGAACAAACTGATATATACGAACAAACTGATATATACGAACAAACTGATATATACAAACAAACTGATATATACGAACAAACTGATATATACGAACAAACTGATATATACGAACAAACTGATATATACGAACAAACTGATATATACGAACAAACTGATATATACGAACAAACTGATATATACAAACAAACTGATATATACGAACAAACTGATATATACGAACAAACTGATATATACAAACAAACTGATATATACGAACAAACTGATATATACGAACAAACTGATATATACGAACAAACTGATATATACGACACGCTGATATATACGACAAACTGATATATACGAACAAACTGATATATACGAACAAACTGATATATACAAACAAACTGATATATACAAACAAACTGATATATACGAACAAACTGATATATACGAACAAACTGACATATACGAACAAACTGACATATACGAACAAACTGATATATACGACACGCTGATATATACGACAAACTGATATATACGAACAAACTGATATATACGAACAAACTGATATATACGAACAAACTGATATATACAAACAAACTGATATATACAAACAAACTGATATATACGAACAAACTGATATATACGAACAAACTGACATATACGAACAAACTGACATATACGAACAAACTGATATATACGAACAAACTGATATATACGAACAAACTGATATATACGAACAAACTGATATATACGAACAAACTGATATATACGAACAAACTGACATATACGAACAAACTGATATATACGACACGCTGATATATACGAACAAACTGATATATACGAACAAACTGATATATACGAACAAACTGATATATACGAACAAACTGATATATACGAACAAACTGATATATACGAACAAACTGATATATACGAACAAACTGATATATACGAACAAACTGATATATACGAACAAACTGATATATACGAACAAACTGATATATACGAACAAACTGATATATACGAACAAACTGATATATACGAACAAACTGATATATACGACAAACTGATATATACGAACAAACTGATATATACGAACAAACTGACATATACGAACAAACTGATATATACGACACGCTGATATATACGAACAAACTGATATATACAAACAAACTGATATATACGAACAAACTGATATATACGAACAAACTGACATATACGAACAAACTGACATATACGAACAAACTGATATATACGACACGCTGATATATACGACAAACTGATATATACGAACAAACTGACATATACGAACAAACTGATATATACGAACAAACTGATATATACGAACAAACTGACATATACGAACAAACTGATATATACGAACAAACTGACATATACGAACAAACTGACATATACGAACAAACTGATATATACGAACAAACTGACATATACGAACAAACTGATATATACGAACAAACTGATATATACGAACAAACTGACATATACGAACAAACTGATATATACGAACAAACTGATATATACGAACAAACTGACATATACGAACAAACTGACATATACGAACAAACTGACATATACGAACAAACTGACATATACAAACAAACTGATATATACCAACAAACTGATATATACGAACAAACTGATATATACGAACAAACTGACATATACGAACAAACTGATATATACAAACAAACTGATATATACAAACAAACTGATATATACGAACAAACTGATATATACGAACAAACTGACATATACGAACAAACTGACATATACGAACAAACTGATATATACGAACAAACTGATATATACGAACAAACTGACATATACGAACAAACTGATATATACGAACAAACTGACATATACGAACAAACTGACATATACGAACAAACTGATATATACGAACAAACTGACATATACGAACAAACTGACATATACGAACAAACTGATATATACGAACAAACTGACATATACGAACAAACTGATATATACGAACAAACTGATATATACGAACAAACTGACATATACGAACAAACTGACATATACGAACAAACTGATATATACGAACAAACTGATATATACGAACCATCTGATATATATGAACAATCTCACTTTAAAGCAGAACTAAGTCACATTTTTACCTACCTAAATGTGTCTGAAGCCTGTGATGGTCATGTGACATGTGGGGGTGTTTGAAGGGGTCACTGCTGCCCCCTTCTGGAGGGAAAAGCACACATGCAGCTCAGGGTCTGTTCTGTTCAGCTGCTCACAGATAACAGAGCCTCACCCGCACTGACGAGCTCCGGCCGCTCGTGTTATACTTTTACAGGATAGTTTATGTATAAGATTCAAAGATAGTTTATGTATAAGATTAAAACCAATCACCATTAAACAGAGTAAAAAAACATGACCCACCTGAGACACTGTGTTCAGCAGCTTTATGAGAGGGAGGGGCGGGTATTTACCACAGTTCATTCTCACAGAGGCCTGTAGGGGGAGCTCTACCGCTGAAGTTACTTAGTTCTGCTTTAATGCAGCTTTGCCGCATTTGTTTACATTTTACACAAACTAAATTTAATGCCGCATGATTCTTATCAGCGCGTTACAGTCCAGCCCCGGGTCCACAGTCAAAACTGTCCTTGTTTCTCTTCTGCAGTGATCCTAAAGTCCTGATGAGCCCAGAACTGCGGATCTGACGACTCTTCAACATGCAAGAACCTCCTCCTCTGAAGCCCCTCCTCCTCTGAAGCTCCTCCTCTGAAGCTCCTCCTCCTCTGAAGCTCCTCCTCCTCTGAAGCTCCTCCTCCTCTGAAGCTCCTTCCCCTCTGAAGCTCCTCCCCCTCTTAGGCTCTTTCTCCTGATTCGCTCAAACTTCCAAAAACGTTATAAAGCTTCAGTTTTGTTTCGGTTTTCCTCTTCGCTGTTTGCTGCTGCACGTCACGCATGGTCTTCCTCCCGACTACCTCCGACACTACGCACAACAAGTGGCACCACGGCGCCCCCCGCTGTTCCTCCTCCGCGGGGCCGTGGGGAACGCTCTGCTCCGAAACTCAGCCGTTTACTCCAAAAACTGAACAGAAAATTGCTGCTGCGAAGTCGAAATGTTTTTAAGACGTGGAAAAAAACGATGCAAGTGAAATGTGATGAGCCATTGATCCTAAAGCTGCTGTCATTTACAGCCGCTCCTTTACTTTACATTTGACTTCATACTTTACACTTAACACTTTACACTTTATTTTACATTTTACTTCATACTTTACACTTAACACTTTACACTTTACTTTACACTTTACTTTACACGTTCCTTTACACTTTACACTTTACACTTTATTTAACACTTTACTTTACACTTTACTTTACACTTTACACTTTACTTTACACTTTACACTTTACACTTTACACTTTACACTTTACTTTACACTTTACTTTACACTTTACTTTACACTTTACACTTTACTTTACACTTTACTTTACACTTTACACTTTACTTTACACTTTACTTTACACTTTACACTTTACTTTACACTTTACACTTTACTTTACACTTTACACTTTACTTTACACTTTAGACTGACCCAAACTCCATGTGATCACGGATTGCCTTTCTTTGAGACTTTTTTAGACGTTTCGCACTCCAGAGAGAAAAGAAACGCTTCAGACTCACGACAGTCGGGACCCTGAAAAAACACGAGACAAACACAACAAAAACCAGGTCCACACCCGGACTAAACCCGGTCTAAAGATGGATCCCCACATTGGTTTAAACGCCAAAATAATCCCACACTGAAGCTAAAGCAGAAAAGGCACCTGACCAAAAGTACGATATTGGAACATTTTGCGATACAGATGATAAGAAGTGAAAAAAAAAGTTTTTAACGGGGCTGTTCGGGAGTTTGTTGTAAATTTAAATAAAAATAATTTGGGGAAAATAATCAAAATCGTCCCAAAAGTATCAGCAGGATTAATCGGCCGTTGTTTGCTCTAAATAATCGGTATCGGACTGAAAAAAAAACAAAAAAACTCAAATAAATCTCTAAAAACAACCTGAATAAAAATTTCGGACTGAACAAGGAAAATCATGAATAAAATCAGCTTTATTTAAAATATTCTTGTTTTTAAAGTGTGCGTTTTTGTCAGATGAAACTTTGGTGTTATTGCGATATATCGAGCTTGTTGCGATATCGATACTTTTGCGATATATCGTGCGGCCTTGACCCAAACCCTGAGACCCACTGTGCGAAAACCGAGCGAAGTTTACAGCTAAAATCACTTTGATCCGAGACCGACGACAGAACTGATTTTAGACGAGAAATGTTTTTTATAGAATAAAACGATAAAACTTTCAGCAGTTTTCACGTGTTAGAAAACCGCCCGTTTTTGAAGTCCACTTTAATCCCATTTTCCCGGTGGACTCGTTTAGGCGGAAAACCAAAGTGCCCAGAACACGAGGAACACGAGGAACACGAGCGCCGCGTTCCCGACTTTTCCCAGGAAAAATGAATCTGCAGAAACGTTTTCAAATGAAATTATGGTTTGAAAAACGGCCCCAAGTCGACGCCACTCAAACTTTATTCAATTACTGACCACAGACGGAGCGAGAGTCACGAGACCGGAAAATCTGTTCCGATTCTCCGGCAGCGTCGGATTCGACACGAGAACAAAAAGAAAAACACATTTTATCAGAATTTAAGGTTTAGTGAATTTATAAAACTTATTTTTCTTTTAAACAAATTGATGAATTAATTTTAGTCACAAATTTAAAAATGTAAAGATAATTCTTAATATTAAACTCAAATATTCAGTTATTTATTTATTTATTTGAGCAAATGACAAAAACGTGTTTACACAAGAACTGAAAATAAAACGTGTTTGTACTAAATTCGTAGCAAATATATAAATTCGTACGATTTGATTCATTCTTAGTGAAATATGTGAAGTGAAATTTCTAATCAAACGTTTTTATTCGTGACGTTTTAAACGGATTCTTCTGCAAAGCTGCGATCGAATAATAAACGAAGCTTAAAGTTTTCCCCACGTTCCAAAATGAGGAAAATCGGATCTTGTGCCTGAATTTTAAAAGTTGAACCTGGGAGATTTTCACTTTCCCGTTTGAACCGTCGGAGCAGCTTTGAATGTAGAGTTTGGGACAAACGTTTGAGATTTTTAACTCCTCCTCTTCCCGAATCACGACGACGCTTCGGAATTTGCTGCAGACATTTTGGGAACGAACTCCCGGATTTTGCCTGTTTTTGAATGTGACCTTTGACCTTTCAGATCCTGTGCATGTTTACAATATTTACTACGGACGACCGTCGCCTCTGTTAGCCGCGGCAGCTAACGGGAGCTAACAGAAGCTAACGGACGCTAACGCAGAAGCACCTTGTACATAAACTGGAACATGTGCAACGTTTGCCTGAAGATTTTATCACGAACTTTGAACTTTGGAGGAAAAAACTGAACTGTCGCCACAAAATGCACATTTTTAAAACTCTGAACTGTGAATCCTGACGCCTTCCACAGCGACCGAACTCTTTCACCTTCCAGGTTCTGTTTCTGTTCACAAACTTTGGCACAAATGAAACTGTTTCTGTCGCTCTGGGTTCGGACGTCTGCGACTTTATGCATTTTATTCTAACTGAGGACGATCCGGCTTTTCTCTGTTCCCGACGTCGATACTTTGGCTTCAAGTATCGGCCGATATCAGTGTTACGATTCTCAAATATTACGTAGAACAGAAAACACGCACTAAAGCTCTTGTTGAGCTGCAAATGAAACAAACGGTCAAATAAAAGTGAAAAAATCCACATCACACTCAGACGGTCGATGTCCAAAAGCTTTTGTAATTTTGAGATAAGAAAATAACATTTAAGACAGAAAAGTCCTGTCGTGTGTCTTTACCCCATAAAATAAAAACCAATGACATGTTTGGCCTGTTCCCATGGAAACCAGAGCTCCATCCAGATCGATCGACCCTCCACGGTGCATTGTGGGGGATGCAGTTTATTTTTGAATAACGTTTCGTCCAAAAAATCTTTGGTCAGATCATTTTTCAAAGGCGGATCTGACGACGGCTTTTTGGCTGAAACGTTTAAGTAAAAATGAAAAAGCTTTTGGACATGGGGCAGAGTCTGAGTGCAGAACCGCGCGCCGCCCCGTACGTCGCCATAAGTGTGTTCGCTAACAGTTATTTATCATGTAAAGTACAGAACCGCTCTGAAAAAGTTCAATAGTATAATACGTTTTGGACCAGCGCCGTACGGAAGCCCGGAGAGTTCAGACTGAACAGACGCCACGACGGAGGCGGGACTCTATTTTCTGACGACAGTCGGACAGAGACGTCGAACCTGGACACGAAACAATAAATCACTTTTACTCACGTTTCCAACTCCGTTCCTTTTCTTTTCACGTTCTTCTTCTTCAGCTTTTCCCGTTCACTTCCCGTTCACTTCCTCCTCACTCGGTCCGTCGGAAAATAAAGTCCCGCAGTCACTTCCGTTGCGTCTTTTTGCTGTGTTGTGGCATCTCATCTGTATTTGTTTTGAGCCTCGGCTTCCGTAACATCGTCCAGTAAATTACACCAGTTTCTTGACCAAAATGAACCGATCTCTTGGGACAGAAATCCGATTATCGCAGTTTTCAGTATCGGCATCAGTGCCGATATATCGTACCGGGGCGTTCGCAGTGTCCGCCTCAGTTACAGCTTCAGCTCAGAGTTTGGTCTCTGTGGAAGTGTCCGGTTCCGGTTCCTGTTGTGATGCTAACGCCGCGCTGACCTGAAGCTAAAGCTAACGCTGTTTAACTTCACAGTCCACGCACAGCCCAGGTGCATTGTGGGTGATGTAGTCCGGCTCTGGTGCACCGTGTGTCGGCGCCACAGCAGGAACGCCTTTGCGCCTGTGCCCTGCAGGGGGCGCTGCAGCTCGTTCTGTATGTAGCATGTCTCTAATAACCACAAAGCGAATGCTGTTTGACGCTTCTGTCTGAGCCTCTAGCGCCACCGCCTGGATTCAGACTGTTATATCCTGATTTTACCCTCTGCACGTCACACTTCACACAGGACCAGACCCTGCCCTCACTCACACCTGTCAGGCACCTGTCAGACACCTGTCAGGCACCTGTCAGGCACCTGTCAGGCACCTGTCAGGCACCTGTCAGTCAGAGTTAGTCGTTATCTCAGTGTCTCAGTTGTTTCTCTTCACTGAGGAAGTTTCCGTCGGCCTCCAGGTGCCGCAGGGATGAAGGTTCATGTCGTTGTGTCTTTAAGCGAGACACTTCCCAGACACTTCCCCACCTGAGTGTGAATGAGTGAGTCCATGTTCTGGGCTCAAGGCGCATCAGCTGAAAACTCTGGACCTGTTTTAGAATTTACGTTCTTGTATTTATTGATTTTCTAAGACTAAACCTCCTGTTCTGAAGGGACTGAGAAGGTTTAAAGCCAACGAGGTTTTAAGTGTCACAAAGTGCAGGACAAACACCAGAACAAGAGATGTGCGCTGTGTCATTAGTGGAGGAAAAATACTAAACTCTGCCACCACTGATCTCCACTGATATTTTTATGCAGTAAAAACACTAAATCGTGTGTGACACTTGTGTCCAGGACAGTGACGCCCGGACGTGTTTCGGGCGTCTGAACTCAGATGTAACGGCTGTAATGGGTTTAGGGGCGGCGTCGGGTTTAGGGGCCGGTGTTTGGCAGAACTCCGTTGGGGGTAAAATGACAGGTGAGAGGCTAGGCTAACGTTAGCGGTGACGGCAGGTGGAGACGTCCACAGTGCTTCTCCAGGTTACGATACTGAGTCTTTATGACTTTGTTTTTGCATATTTGACACAATCTGTGGTGAAACATTTGCTTTTGTCTTATTCTTCATAAAACACTCCCGTAGTCCTGGTCCTGTGTGAAAGACGTCGTCTCTACGGTGGCCCGGAGAGTTCTTTTCTCTCCGCTGCGAAACGCGCCATCGTAAAAAGTAAATCGCTCTTCCACGTATTTAATCAGCTGCTCTGTTTCCACGGAGACGCCGCCTGTTTACCTTTTTGCACCGTTTGTCGTTAATGTTTGTTTGACCAGCCCAGGATTTCACTTTCACCTCGTGAGGAAAACAAAACCATCACAAACGTCACTTTTTATTCAAACATTTCGATATTATCGACACAGATGAATCGATTCTACAAACGTGTCAGAACTTTTGCAGAGTCCATTGTTTCAAACTGAAATGTTTTATTTTCTCCTTTTCTTTTCTTCTGTTTTCCACCCGATGTCCCGATGACACTTGTTAATCTTATACTTAAAAAGCCGAGGATCCAAAGGTGAAAGAGACGTTCAGGTGTTTAGAAAAGGCTCTGAAGGGGGAGGGACTCAGCACAGAGAGCAAAGGCGCCAAACAAAAGTGAAATGTGAAATATAATCTGAAAAAACCCTTAAAAACCAAACAGGAAGTGAATCAATTTGCAAATATAAAAACTGTGAACAGGTCATTCAGCCTGGACGACCTTTGACCCTCAGATCCTCTGCTGTAGTTTGTGTTAAAGCTGCACTGCGGAACTTTTCTGCCGCACGTCTGTCTCCATGGAGATGTTATTGAGAAACGTGTGCTTGACCTGGTTTAGACCTGGTTTAGTCCTGGTTTAGTCCTGGTTTAGACCTAGTTTAGAGCTGGTTTAGACCTGGTTTAGAGCTGGTTTAGTCCTGGTTTAGACCTGGTTTAGAGCTGGTTTAGACCTGGTTTAGACCTGGTTTAGTACTGGTTTAGACCTAGTTTAGAGCTGGTTTAGTCCTGGTTTAGACCTGGTTTAGTCCTGGTTTAGAACTGGTTTAGACCTGGTTTAGACCTGGTTTAGTCCTGATTTAGACCTGGTTTAGACCTGGTTCAGACCTGGTTTAGACCTGGTTTAGACCTGGTTTAGTCCTGGTTTAGTCCTGGTTTAGAACTGGTTTAGACCTGGTTTAGTCCTGGTTTAGTCCTGGTTTAGTCCTGGTTTAGTCCTGGTTTAGAACTGGTTTAGACCTGGTTTAGACCTGGTTTAGACCTGGTTTAGACCTGGTTTAGTCCTGGTTTAGTCCTGGTTTAGAACTGGTTTAGACCTGGTTTAGACCTGGTTTAGACCTGGTTTAGACCTGGTTTAGACCTGGTTTAGACCTGGTTTAGACCTGGTTTAGACCTGGTTTAGAGCTGGTTTAGACC